>CAUJRU010000877.1:0-275036 GCA_963277665.1 Viscum album
GGCATGTGCTGATGGTTGTGGGACCTCAACACTAGGAGCAGCAGGAGCCACAACAGCTGGAGAAGCAGCAGCCCCAGCAGGAGCAGCAGGAGCAGCAGGAGCCACAGTAGGAGGAGCAGCAGGAGCAATAGGAGCCGCAGTTGGAGCAGCAGCAACTGCAGGAGTAGCAGGAGCAGTAGCAGCCGTAGCAGTAGCAGCTTGAGATACTTGTTCAGCCTCAAGGTTAGGAGAACCAGAATAGGCAAAAGTCATTATCTGCAAAAGTGGTTGAAAAATTAATTTAGATTACATAAATTCAGTAATGATAAGACAATAACATGAGACAACAAGATCTATATTACAAAAAAAATATAACCTATTTATTGAACTATCTTTCTTTTTTTCAAAGGTTGAAGGGATTTGACACCTCTATCGATTATCCAAATCCCTTCATTATGGACTCCTCTAACATACAAAACATCATCTATATTGGGACCGCTCCTAAATGATTGTGACGTACCACTGAAAGGATCGTCATCAACTGAATATTCATCCGAACCTTCAGTAGTTTTGGAAAATTACAAAACAATCGAACACTTTCAGTTTGTGGGATCTGGAACAAAAAAACATGTGCCACTTGTGATTCCATTATAAATTGTTTCTCTTTGTACCTTTATTTACTAAAATCAACTTTCACAAATCCCCATTCATCTATTTTAACACCACTATTGTTATCAACCCATTTTCATTAAAAAATAGGCAATTGGAATGTCATATAATCCAAATCCCATATTTGTTTGATAATGCCAAAATATGACATATTTTCATAAATTGGATTTCTGTACTTACTACTAGAAACATGCATCGCTTCAGCCACTAGTGTAACTCCACTATTTTGCATGGTACTATCTTCATCATGTTCATCTGTATAGAATGTATAACCATTAATTACATAACCACTATAAGATAATAAATACACACTTGGTGCAATGTCTAGCCATCAAAGTCATTCTGAAATTGAATTCTGATTTTCATCCAACTTCTTAAAAATATGGTCCGGAAACCATCTTATAAACTGGGGATTATGTGTATTTGATAACCATTTTTCAGCCCTTGATGGATTCAACTGCCTAAGAATTTCTTTGGGAGTTTCAATATATAGAGAAACCTCCCAACTGTTATGTAAAACATAAACATGGGTCTGCTCCCGATCTGTAATTCTGATTTTCACACCTTCTCTTGTAGAAATTCCCTCACCCTCAATGCATCCTGTGTGATGAGATTTAGGGAGACCAATTATTTCCACATCAGACAGGTATTCGGTACAAAATTCAATGTATTCCTCAACAATATATCGCTCCACTATACAACTGTCTGTCTGACTTCAATTTTTGACATACCCTTTCAAAATCTTCTTATACCGTTCAACATGATACATCCATCTATAGTTCACAGGACCACAAATTCGAATCTCTCTCACCAAGTGAATGATCAAATGAACCATCATATCATAGAATATTGGAGGTAATAACATATCTAATTCACATAATATGATGAAAATTTATTTTTTCCATAGCTGGAAATTTTTCCGGGTCTAAAACTTTGCTACATATAGCTTTGAAAAAGAAACAAAGCTTGGTTAACGTATGATGAAAATTCTTGGGAAAAATGAAATGTAAAGCTATATGAATTAGATCTTACATCAAGAAATGGCAATCAGATGATTTCAAACCTTTTAACATCAAATAATTCATTGACACAATGTTCTTGATATTTTATGAATACCCCTCTAGAACCCTTACATCATTGAAGAATTTGCAAAACAGATATCTCTCATCCCTAGAAAGAGTATAAGTAGCTGGAGGAAGAAACATTCGATTTTCACCCTTCATGGGATCCAACGCTTCTCATATTCCCATGTTAACCACGTCCAACCTTGCCTTAATTCCATATTTTGTATTTCCAGGGGAATTTAGAAACATTATGATAACACCATCACATACATTTTTTCCACATGCATCACATCAAGAAAATGTCTGACGTACAAACAATTCCAGTATGGTAATTCTAAAAAAAACTGATCTCTTTTTCCAACCGATTTTCTTAAGGTTTTTCGAAAATGGTTTACAAAAAACAACGTTCAGATATTTTACATTAACAAATAGGTGATCACCTGTTAGTGGAGACGGTGCTGCGTGTTGTTCTGATCTTCTATTGAATGATGTCGTCCAAGATCTGTACTTATGCCGATGAGGTAGAAATCTGCGATGTCCTAGAAACACAGATTTTGATGAGTGTTTCAACCTAATTGATTTTGTATATTCTTTGCACACGGTACACCCTTGAGTTCCTTTAATGCTATATCCTGACAAATTTCCATAAGCAGGAAAATAATTTATTGTCCCATACAACATCGCTCTCAACGTGTAGTATTCACTTTTATAAGCAACATACAACATACCACCTAAATCCCACAATAACATCAAATCCTCGATCATAGGATCCAGATAAAAATCAATATCATTACCTAGTTATTTTGGTCCTAAAATAAGCATAGATAACATGATGAATTTCCGCTTCATGCACAACCAGGGTGGCATGTTATAATTTACCAACATAACAGGACATGTACTATGAGTGCTGGTTTGAAAACCAAAAGGATTCACTCCATTGGTAGATAACACAAGACGAAGGTTTCTCAGCCTTTTATAAATTCAGGATACTCATGATCAATTTTCTTCCATTGAGGATAGTCAGCCGGATGCCGTAATTTCCCATCTTTATTTCTTTTATCTGCATGCCACGATAATTGTCCTGCAGTTTCTTCACTTCCATATAGACGCCTAAGCCTTGCAATGATTGGAATGTACCATACCACTTTCATAGGATTGGATTTATCTTTCTTGTATCGAGAAGCACCACACTTTGGGAATTCTATAAGTGATTTGTTCTCCTTGTGAAACAATATACATTCTTTTGGGAAAACATGTATTCTTTCAGAAATCATACCCATCGAGTGTAGCATACTTCAAGCTTCATATGTCCAGTTTGGGATCTCATTATCTTCCGGGATCATGTCATTCAAGAGATCAAGTAGTTCCATAAAACTGACATCACTCCATTCGTTTCTTTTTTCAATTTATACAACTTCATTAGAGCTGAAAATGTTTTATACTTAGTGCAACCAACATAAAATGACATCTTTTCACAACTCTTTAACATCTCAAACAATTTTGGGCAAACACAGAAATCATCTTCAATTGTCTTTTTCATTTCCTCTATACGATCTTCATCATTATTGATATCTGTAATCACATCCTCCATACGGCCTTCTTCATTATCCATATTTGTAATCATATCTGATGATCCATAAAACGTAGTTTTATCCCAACCAGTAGCTACATTCGATTTTTCTCCATGTTTATTCCAACATTTATAACTCCGATCTATTCCGTGACATATCAAATGTTCTTCCAACTCCTCTGGAGTAATTAGTCTAGAATAACAACAATGTAAACACAGACAAAACATTTGAGAAGGATCCTTTGCGTGATCCTTTTCAAACTTGATGAACTCTTTCACTCTGTTCTTTTAATCTATTGTCAAACGATAAGCATCCATCCAATATTTATTCATCTTCATACTATTTGAATCTCAAATATTAGTATTTATGGTTCAGGTACACAAAACAAGACTTCCAAATACAGTAGAGGAGAACCACATCCTTATAAAAATATAGATTAAAAGAGCCTAACCATTAGTATTTATTCATGTTCATTAAATATAATTACTTTAGATTCATTATAGTTTCCTCAAATCACCCCAGACCAAACACAAGAATAATCAAGAATGATACATCTTCCACTCCAAGATCTCTTCCCTACATTCAATATCATCATGCCTAAAAACCCATATATCCACACATACACATGTCACAAACACATAAAAAACAATATCCACATCAGAACCAAAGTACCAATATGGATTTCAATTAGGTTACTTGACTCAATTGGTGGTGTGTAAGAAATAATAAGAAAATATAATAAGTATATAGCCACACATAAATCTCAAACTGGTGTTAATAATCCAATAAACCAAAGTTATCATTCCATCTATCATGATACTCTGAAGGAGCCCATATGTGACAGTAGTCCCAAGTGGTGAAGGTTCCTGAGGAGGAAGGGGCGAACACGCACCTATCGGGGTTCGAGGTCTGGTCATTGAGGTTGAAGGTGGCCCGATACTCCTACAAGGGTTCATTCCATATTTCACAAACCATTTCCTGGTACCCTAGGATGTCAACCCACTCCTAGTGGAAGTGAAACTGTTCCTGATGATCATGACAAGAAGAAATGGAAACCAAGAGGGGGAGTGAATCAAAATACCTCAAGAAAGTTGAAAAAACATTGTATTTGAGAATAGGTTATTGTCTTTCATCTTGGATAGACACCTATCCAATAGACTCCACAAGTGGTGATGGCCCCTACAGTTGTTGCACAAGGTGACGCTATCACCTGAGAAGCTGAGATCAATGAGGCCCTTCCCAGTTATGAACTGAACAAACTCCATGATGGCCTTCCTCTGGAATGGGCTTCTACATTTCCTTTCCTTTGGGTTGTAAATGACATTAAAGTCACCCCCAACAAATAATGGATGGTGGCTGGGAACAAAGGTATTTTGTTCACTCTATAGAGATTCCCTTTGGAGAGGGTCATAGCTTCCAAAAACAAAAGTCGTAAGGAAGGAGGCGTAACTATTGGACACATTGGAAGTGATGAATTGATTGAAATATTGAACAGTCTCAACAACATATTTATTGTTCCAAAATACCCATTTGTGTCTGTTGGAGCGGTTATAGTGTAAAAATCCATGCAACTTAATCTTCCAGGAGAATTCTATGATTATTATAGGGTTTTTTGTGTTATTTGACAACAACAACAATGACATTGTGATTTTTGATTTATATAGTGAGGAAGTCTAATTTAACATGGGAACTAAAACCATGAGCATTACATATGATGATAATAATGATGGGTAGGATAGGGCTCTGGCATTAGATCTTGAGCGAGTTTCTTTATTGAAGTGGGAGGATGATCACTCATTGAGGTCCCTTGATTTTGAACATGTTCATAATCCCTTCTGGTTGGTAAGCTTTATATGAGTGGGATATGAGGATCCAAAGGGGCAGGGGAAGGATGGGTAATGAAACATAGGGTATGGTGTGGGAGTTATCTATGGATCAATAAGTATTTGGAGCTGGATGACCGACTCAGAGCCAAGGGAGATAAAACAAACACTACTAGGAAGGGGCCTGGCCACTACAGGGAAGCAGTCAGTAACCTCGGCGAGGGAGAAGGACAGAGATGGAGGTAGGGGTGACAAGGCTAGAAATCTTGGTGGTCTGGGAATCATTCCATACAAGTGCACATCCTGACAAAGTCACTTAGATAGCATGAAAGAAAGAAGGGTGGAACCCCTCGAAGAAAATAGGGTTCAAGCATTGGATGACCTAGAACTACATCAGAACCAGGTGGTGTTGTCCTTAAAAAAAGGTTATCCTTCATTCCTTACTTTATGGTGACATGGTGTTGGTTCTAAGGTAATCGATGATACCTAGGAGGAATATAGTGAAACTGGAATCCAAGTGTGAAGGACCTTAAATTTTTCATAAACTTCACTCTGATAGTGTAAACTCATTGATCACCATTGATGATGAGCATATCAATCTTTCCACCAATACTAGGTTTCTCAAGAGATATTTTACATGAATAAACCATCCCTTTTATAGAAAATCAACCCATGTCAAACATTCCCCAAAGATTCCACAATTTTATTTACAGTAAAAAAACTAAACTAATAGAAAATCCTTGAATAATGGAGTAATGATAAAATAAAAAATAAATATATCATAGCCACATATGTTCAAATAGTATGTGAAATTATAAAAAATACCCCATAAAACACCACTAAATTCAAATTTCAAACAAAAATATTCTATTCAATCATGCCTCAAATCATGATGATATTCGTGCCTTGATACCTGCACTGTGATGCGCCTGATCAACATCGTCATCAACAACTTCACTAACAAGATAACAAACTAGAATTAATCACCTTAGGAACCTCATCCCCCATTTCCAACCCAACATAACCTAATAATATAATTAAATTAAATAATATATGTTGTATAACTTAAACCACACCTTCTCATAAAGGTGATAGTTGGAAGAATTTATATAACATATCCCGCCATACCACCGTCAAATTGAATGGTTTCTAGGATCTAGAATAAAAAAATACCAAAGGACCTAAAAATCCACCGTAGTAATTAGAAAAAAGATTATACCTTAGGAGTAATAGAAATATATTGGATGATCACCCCCAAGAACCCCGTCACAATATGTAGGAAGAACATTCATGAATCTACGATGAAGAAAAATAATCACCACTGGAGGAAATGAAAACTAGGGATGAAATAATTCAACACAAAATCCACTAGAACACTATTGATAGGAAAGCCTCACATCCCAAAAATCCAATTAACAATGTTTAAATAGTGTGATATGATTTATAGAATAATATTTCTATAACCATTAAAAGAAGTTGGACCATACTCGAGCTTTGACAGGGGGAATTACCATAGAGACAAACATGAAGAAATAAAGGATGAATCATGTAGCCTAAAACCATCACAATCTCAAATATCCATTAAATCTATCATGCCAAATCAAAATATGGTTATGTGTGATGGGAGAGGGTAAGAAAATTAAAAAATTATTTGGAAAACATTCCTTAAAGGGAGGTCCGACAAGGCGAAGTACAGCGGGCGGCGGAGGTCCGAAAACGAATCTCGAGGGTGTTGCGGGCAGCGGAGGTCTGGCATCGCGAAGCTCAGCGGGTGGTGGAGGTTCGGCAACAAGAAGCATGAAGGTGGAGGTGGTCCGGCAACGTGAACTCAGCAGGTGATGAAGGGGAGTCGCATGGTTCTAGTACCGCGAGATCTTTAGGTCGCGATAGAATGAGGGCACTATGCGACTAACTTTATAAAAAAATGGACTATGGTTTTATCAGCACTAAAAAAGTGCTCATAAAGACTACCTTTATTAGTGATAAAAGAATAGCACTGATAAAGGTATACTTTATCAGTGCTAAAAAAACGTTGATAAATCCATCCGATATTAGTGCAAACATTTTAGCGCTGATACAGGGATTCTTTATCAGTTCTTTTCTGGCGTTGATAAAGGGTATTTTTATCAGCGCTTGTTTAGAGATGATAATAGTTACCCTGTATCAGCGCTAAAATTTGAGCGCCGAGAAAGGGATTATTTATCAGCGCTTTTCTAGCGCTGTTATAGGGTGTCTTTATCAGCGCTGATACATGGTTTCTTTATCTGCACTTTTATAGTGCTGATAAAGACTCCCTCTATTAGCCCTATAAAAGCGCTGATAAAGATTCCCTTTATCAGTGCGAAAATTTTAGCTCTGATATAGGGTTTCTTTATCAGCGGATTTTCTTTGCGCTGATATAAGGTGGCGCTTCCCTTTCCCGTTTTTGTAGTAGTACAATTAGTAATTACTTGAACAAACTCATGGAAACTCTCGGTTTTCCTTTGAATTGGTCACTAGGTGGATACCTCTTTAGACACATGCAATGTTCTAAATATCATAGTATGCTGGATCAAGTGTATGCCAATGTTCATATTGTGGCAAGAAAACATAAATGAATGTTTTGACTAAGAAGATCATTGATATTCAGGTATAGGATTCAGTGAATTTTCTAGGTAAATGTGATGTTCCTTGTAGGATGACATCATGTTTTTGGTTATGATATACCAAAAATCTAATCCGATCATTTTGTGAATTGTCGACCAGTTGTGGCTCAACATGTTTTCTCTTGTTTTGTTAAATACAGCCAGTGAGGAACCATTTTTGGTTTGCCGTCAAATTAAGACAGTTGTGATGTTCATTTTGTAAGTTCCTTTCAAGGAAATATTTCATGAGTAGATTCATTTTGGGTGATCAAAAATCAAGTATTTCAATCAAATTAGGACCGTATTAGGTCCTTGGATGTAATTGGTTTGGTGAATAAAGAAAAATAACACCTTGAATATTGTTAGAATGCTTAGGATGTGATTATAAGAAAATTTATATGGTGTTGATTCCATGGATAAAAATTGGTCCCTATGTGCTAGAACCTATGGTGGGGAGTGAAAAAAGATAGGTGATCAAAGAAAAAATGAGGAGATTGTGTCTTAGGTTCAATGAGCTCGGGAAAGTTCCATCTCGATACTTTAGTTTTGGAATTCGATCTTGGGATAAAGATTAATAGCTTATGTACCTTATGATTAAGGTGATGCTTGGTGATGAATTGGGAATTTAGAATGCAATGCACCCATTTAAATGAAACTTCTTAAACTGGGAAAGATCGGTGATGTTTTCATTGTTTCCGAAGGCTTATGACGGATGAGGTGTTCTAAGGTGGGGAAATTGCAACATCCTTTGTTCTGGAATGGGTTGGAATATTTCTGAAGGAGCTTTAATTTTTAGTTTTTTGGACATTAAAAATTGTAAAACAAAATTCATAAGGTAATTATGGGGATTTTAATGCCTAAATATTTTATATTTGTACTTGTATTAAGGCCCAATGGGTTCCTCAGGTTTACAATCAAGTTCTGAGAGCACTGGATCCTTAAACATAATATTTGGGAAAGGATGATTGGGGGACATATTTTTTTTGAAAGCGTGTGGCCCAGAAGGTGAAACCGTGTGTCTCCTCTATTGAAGATGGAGGTATTGAAATGTTTTTTATAACCATGTGAGAGTAGGTTAATGAACATGTGGTTGCTGCAGGTTCATTGAAAAAGGGGAAATGCCTGGTTTACACACAGTTTCCCAAAATGTGTTAATGAACCATGAATGTCCCCTACATATGAAAAGGCTCAAGTATGGTTGGAACTTAGGTTAGCCTGCTGTGTTTCCAAAATGTGTTCCTAATTTAAAGAGGTAAAATTATACCTTTTACCCATCATTTTTTTTCATTTCTCCCACTATTTTATTTCTCCCTCATGCATAGTAGGGAAGCCGCTCAAGCTCCCCCTCCTCGTATTTGCTAGTTTTCCAAGTGTCTCATGCATTCAGTGTGAGAATTGTGTGTCATCAATCTTATTGGAGGACTATGGGTAATATATTCATTTCTCCTGAGTCTCCATTTGTTTAAAAATATCTCGGTGGAGTTATTTAGGTGTGAACTAATTCATCCTATTTTAGGATGTTTGCTCATTTATTTAATTTTTCTTAAACTAGATCAAATCAAGAATTGATGTTAGATGAGTGAGGAATCCTCAGTATAATTTAGGTGGAATATTTTCTTTTCCCTTAAATTTGTGTCATTTTTATAAAATATCCATTGTGTTGCGTGACAAAACATCTATTTTTCTCTTCGAATTTTTGAAATTCCTTTAATTAAATTCCTAGGTCACCTTATGATGTATTTTAAACCCCTTCTGTATAGTTGAGGTTATAAAATCACCCAAAACTACCCCCTTAGGGTGGGTTTTCTAAATAAAATAAATTTCATGGTTCTCCTTATGACTAATCCACCCTTAGGATGTGCTATTTAAATCGGGTTTTCTTATAGTAACTTCCATTTTTGGTTTTCCTTCCAACATCCCTTATTTTTGGTGTACTTGATTATTCATCTTTAATAATATGATAAAATTATACCAAGTGAATTTTCTGAATAGAATTTTATGATTTATGATAAAACCACAATTTTAGTTTCACTATATTTTGAATAAAAAATTGAATTGATTGATTATGTGGATAGTTTTTTCATTGGAATTTGTGCACCCCATGACCATCATAGTTGTTGTTAAATGTAAGGGTCATCTTGAGGTTTTTAAATAAAATGGTATAGTGATATAAATTGATTTGGTTATGGAATAGATGGTTTTATGACCCATAATTACAATGTTAAAGTGGATTATTCTAGAAAGGGTCCACCATGCCTTGAGTGATGTTGGTTGCCTATTTGAGGAAAGATGGGATAAGGGATCATGGGGAAAGTAGGATAAAATTACATTTATTTATGAATTGAGGAACCTTGGTTTGGTTCACTTAGAATGAATTCTCATACACCCAGGTTAAGGATGATAGTCATTTATCTCGTATCACTTGGGTTGTTGGGCATGGTGTCTCATGCCCCCACGATTAGCATGATGAACATGATAGTCACATCCATGAGTAGGATTCTAGATGTGATTTCAATATCCCCTTTCATAAAGATGGGTTATGATCCATTTATAATAAGAACCCATTAACCATTATTAATTTTCCCTTCATATTGTTGGGTAGTATGTCCTTCATCATTCATTGTGCTGTTGTGGGAAGAATTTCCCTTACAGATTATGACACTTATATGACTATATAAAGATGTTTGAGTAACAATTTGGGTCCTGACTAATATGACATATTTATATATATATATAGATATATAAGGTTTTAAATATAGAGTAAATACATATAAATACATGGAAACAAGCACACATAGACAAATATATATACATAGGGTCACCTCTTTATAGGAATTATAGGTTTAGATGAAGCTGGTATGGTTAGCCAGGTGTCCTTGAGGAACCCAAGCATCACTTGTTACATTTATTTATTTATTTACTTTATTTATATATTTTTTTACCCCCAAAAACTTTTTTTATTTAAATTCCAGGACTATATTTAGCTTCAGAATCTATTGGTGGTGGCCTACTAAGTATATCTCGCACCCTGATCAAGCCACCATTGCATTGGGGGTACCCATGCAGACCTCATGTTCATGGGTACATAGATTGTTTATGGTTTTGTTCATTATACATGGGAGCTTAGGAGAACATAACTGATCTAATACTCAATATTTTCACGGAGATCACCCTTGGGTCTTTTATTATTTTTCTGTATTCATGTGTTTGTTGTAATTCCTACTGTATTTTTCCTTCTTGTACTTGTAGAATCATTTGGACATGCATGCATAGATTTAAATATTGGGGGTTGTATATTTCATATATTTATTCAGTCTATTTTTATTCTTCTGCTACTTTATTATTTTATATATAATGATTCCACTATTTTATGTTGATTATTTACTATCATATTGCTATGATACTCTGATAATGAGTGTATAGTCTCCCCACCATACCACCATTTGACTCTTTCTGTTGTTTGGCAGCCTCTAGAATTTAGGGATTCATGATTAAGGCCATGTGATGACCAGTCCAGCTACTAGTTTTATAGTCAATCGTCTCGATACTTTACATGGGTCTCTTTTATTTATTTTTTCATTATTGATAAGAATCGTAGTAAATATTTGTCACATTGGTAAGTGTAAAACAGGTAAAAAAATGCTAAAACTTTTGGATAAGGCTTAAAAACATCCCTAAAAATTGTATTTATTTTATTGTACAAGTTATTTTTCAATCATAACTAAATAATATTTGAAACAATTTCAATTTCTTACCACTTTTAATTGATTATAACATTTATATTATTTTATGTAAAGTATAAAGTCAAAAATTACACTCTTTCTTTTAATAAATAAACTATTTTTAAAAGGGATAAAAACAAGTTATGTTTGGTTGAAACTATTTATTTGAAATATGAATGAAATTTTTTATCATGGTATTTTTCAAATTTTTTTCTATGAAAAAAATTCCTTAAAGTCTTATGTAATGTCTACACCTTAATTATTCAAATAATAGAAAAATCATGTATATGATTTTTAAAACACTAAAATTCAAATATTATTAACGAATTGTTGAGTTACAAGAAAATTTTTAGAAACATATAACATATTAGTGATAATTTAAAAGTTTACATTAAAATTACATTACTATATTGATATATAAAAAAGTAAAATTATGTGAATAGTCTTGAAAATGATTTTAATGGTATTTTAAGTTAAAGAATATTTTATTAAATGATAAGAAATTACTAAAAATATTATATATATCCAAGTTAACTGTATATGTTAGATAATTTCATCCATTTTCTACCTATGTGTCACTTTTCATTTTATAGTAATATTCTTTGCTCCTAAAGAGTTTTTTTGAAATCACATTAATCATCTAAAGGGTATACGAGGGGTTAAAACTAAGAGATACGAGTTAAAATATCACCTAAACTTTTATAAATATTATTACATAAGATGATTTATAATTATAATAATATTATATTAAAATATATCAATATTGGATATATGTGGAAATGAAAATTAATTTATATTAAATTAATAGTTTAAGTAATTACAAGGGTTCCCCTCCTCTCACTTATAAAAGTTCACATATTCTTCTCCCTTATTCAAAATTTTTCATCATTTTATCATGTAAAATACCTAATCAAATACAATATTATATTCCTTCCCCACAAACTAGAGCTTATGGTCTATCCAAAAATACCATTCTTATAAGAATTAATGTGTACGTCAATGGTGGTTTCTCAATAAAGAGGTATAACTCTTTATTGAGTACTTTCAATTTTATTTATTCATCCAATTCAAATAAATATATTGTAACCATACTAAAATAATGAATCTATTATCATATTTATACTGATATATTATTATGATTTTGGGAAAACCATTTTCCTTCTCTTTTCCAATAATGGTAAATTGAAAACATAAGTCATCTGTATGTACAAGTTACCATGTTCACATAGTGGTGTAATTTATTTTTCCTCACTATTTTACATTATGATGAAAATATGGAACTAATTAATGTGTAATATTTTTATGAACTCTTATAAATATAAAACACTATTTATCTTTTTACCCTTTCAATTATTATAAAATAATAACGTCCCTCGTGCGTAGGTGTGGACTACCACCTCTACTAGAATATGCGATCCATTTTTCATGTCCACCATTCATGGATTATTTTAAATTAGTATATAATGAATATATATTATATTTATATAATTATTAAAATTTTATAGATGATGGAACCATGATAAATATGCAAGTATTGAAACTATTAAACTAAAACATATATGAAAATGATACAACTAACACATGGAAATAATGATTTTAATAAAGAATTAAAATAAACGAGAGTTAAAATTTATATATTGGAAATATATGATATTAAAAATATTTATATGGTAATTTTATATATTTATAATAAATTTAAATTTATTATATAGTATGTTAGAATCATTTACAATGCTTGATAGACCCTAGGGCATGGATTTCTCATTTCACTTTTGTTTCCATAATACATATGACATATTCACCAATTGTTTCTTTCATGTTTTGTATACACTACCAATTTAATATTATATAAAATTAATTCCTTCATATTTATGTTATTTAAAGTTTCATTAGAAATTATTTATTTCATGGGGGCTATGATTCAAAAGTTACCAAAGCGATTAGAGATTCATGTTTCAATTCCATTTTAATCTGGATTATTTATGCTTGGATTGTAATTATAGAAATAATATGATTATTATCTAAAAACTCAATTTCATTTTTTATTCTACGTTTAATCTTGTAATTTTGTAGTGATAGTACACTTTTTCTCTCTTTGATACTTAATGTGATCGATAAAATGTTTTAAATTAAAATATTCTTTATTTCCACTTTTTTGGAGATGTGTTTCTACCATATCCATGTTCTATAAAATAATTCCAAGAATGTTTTTAATACAATCCAATGATTTCTTAATTTCATTTTTAGTCGTGTTTTATTTTCTATAAAAAGTTATTAAAATAATATTTCTCAATTTATTTGAACAAGGTATATTAAACCTAAGGTTTGAACGAAATATTTGTTTTTAACAATTAATGAATTAATAAAATTTATTACTTTCACAACTATTCAATATTTTGAAGATTATTTTTCATGTTTATAATTTTATTTTTATGTGAAATTTTTTATATAATATTTTATAAATTTTTTGATTTTAAATAAGTGATTTAAAAATGAAAAGTGTATTTTCCTCAAGAAATTTCTCAATGATCTTTTACGATATTTTCATCTATAAAAAACAATTTATGTTACTTATGCTTCACAAGAGAAATCATACAATGAAACAATTTTATTATTTCTATATAGGGTTAATGATGATGAAATATTGTAGTTTCATATTCTTGATTCAATATGGATAATTTTTGACTAATAAGAAATTTTTAGAATGAATTGCATTAATCATTCAAAATATAAATAATTTGTAAGACACACTACTGATGGGTGTGTCCTGATTATTGAAAGATACATGATGAATCAATTTGTATTAGGAGAGAAAATAGTATGAATTCCATATTATTTGGGTATTTGGTTTTACATACCATTTGTTAAGAATGATGTATTAATTTAGAGGACATGATAGAAAGATTCATGATATATTGGTTGAGAGGACTTGATCACGAATGTCATGATTTATTCATTTCCATTGTTATGAATTAAAATTTTCATTATCAATGTGTTTTATATGTTGATATTGGCCATGGATTCTCATAGAACTCTTATTTTTTATTTAATAAGATGAGTTTTGATTATTAAATCTACCATGTTTTTATGCCTTATTTACTCATGATAAATTTTGATTTATGAAACCCTTACCAAGCATATAAGATCTCCATTTATTTTTCTTCCATTCCCTGTGATATAAAAAAGGATATCATAAAATACTAATTTATTATAAATAATGGACTATGGTTTTCCTAGAAAATAAATACTAGTATATATACTAAAAAGTTGATTTTTTCTATAGAATAAATTCATAGAGGGGTAATAAAACTAAAAGGGGAGTATTATTTATTGACTTGATTATTACTAGCACATGATGAGTGGGAATAAAATTGCACACTTGGATAGAGAATCCTTGATTATATTCTTAGGTTAATTAAAATTTTCATCATGTACCAGTATGAATGCTTTGAATAGATAATGATTATGTATGATCTAAATTAAACCATTGGTTTCATATAGTGAGAAAATTTTTTTACGAGTTAGACATCTTACAAATGTTTTTTATTGATTATAAGTTTTTTTCTCTATGATTATTATTTCTAACACAATGATTTTTGGTTTTAGTCAATTGATGGAAACATGTGTAATAGAGTTGACTATGAATGTGATAGACAATGAAATGATTTGATTCTTAAGAAATATAATGGGATAGTAGTTGAAAGTAGAAACCTTATAATTATTATTAGTCAAATATCATGATATATGATTAAAAATATAAAAATATGTATGTTTTGTAACATAATTAATAAGTAGAAAAAATAATTTAATGGAAGTTCAAGTGGAAATGAACATAGAGGAAAGAAAATTAAATTTCCTTCATGTCAAGAATGTGGGTATAAGCACCCAGGATAATATATTAAAGGAAGGGGAATATGTTTTCTATGTGGAAATAAAGGGAATAGAGTAATGAATTTCTATGTGATTTTATGACATATATGTGGGGAACTTTTGTGTTATTCATGTTTAATACCAAATCCATATACTAACTCATAGAACATAGAAGAAATCATGTTATGCCAATTATTTATGTGGAATGATTACATTGTTTATATATTGGGATATGTGAATTATGTTGTAGAAGTGTTATATAAATTATATTCTGGTCATGCAAATCTTGAAACCTATATGAATTATTTTTTTAAGAATTTCAAGGAAAATATTGAATGATATTAATAAAGTAAAAAAGTGGTTTATGATGAAGTTTATTAAATCTTTTGGATTTACAGAATATATTTGACGATCTATGATTTCTTTAAGGAATAAAGATAGGGTTCATTTTGGGAATCAGATATTTGTTTTATTAAGATTTTATGGTGATTAAGGTTTTTACAATGTTTTAGGAGAATACGAGATCATGGGGTTCACATGTTTGGTATATTACATTATGATTTACTTCATGTTGTTTGGGGATAAATGTTAAAGTTGAAATTAGAAGAAAAAAAATTGGTCAAATCTTTTAGTTTTTTTGGTTTTGATTTTGGTTTGTGATATTTTGAAGTATTATTTTGATTAAATATATATGGAATGGATTAGGTTTACCGTTGGTCATTATTTAATATCGTTTATAGACTAATGTGATAGATTTATCCATATAGAATAACTGGTGCTAATAATTATTGTTTTGGTAAATATTCACCAAAAAAAGGAATGAATTTTCAATTTTTATTGATATTATGATATGTTAATAGGTAATTTTAGAGATTTAAGGATGAAAAATTTCTCTTGAATATTCATTTGATGGAGTAAAAGATTAAGTGGAAATTGATCAAAGAAAAAAATTAAATGATAATTTTTTTCTTATGAAATTTAATGAAATCAAGTAAGTTTATTATATCACGTTGTCTATCTTTATAGTAAAATAATCCCTCAACTTTAGGAAAAGGATATTCAAATAATTTTTTAACTACATTTCTAATGAATGGATGAATGTTTAACCCCTCACTGATTTATGATTTTAGGGAAATTAAATTTCTCTTTACTATGGTCTCTATAAATCTCATTAAAATTAGCATCCATGCCAATATTTTAAATTCCCACTAATTTTACACTAATATTTGAACCAGAATATGTGTTATTTTTGGTAACCACTATGTTTACCACTTACTCTTTTTAAATGTAGTTTTATTTCCCCTTGGTAAGATGTGGGCTTCAAAGAAGGTATTTTAAAATATTGAACCATTGATGACAAAGAATAGAATTTTGATGATTCAATTTATTTAAGGGTGGAAATGTTAAACCCCTAAAATTTGATTTAAATGAATACTATACTAGATAGCTTTCTTAACAAGAAACACTAATCTTTATGTGGAGTTCGATATATTATATAAATAATATTATTTGAAGTTGACCGTTATAACCTAGAAATTAATTTGGTAAGTATAAATAGTAATTATAAAATATTGAAAAATATTTTTAAGGGTTTTAAATAATTATTTTTTTGATTAATTAATGTTAATTAAGTAATCAATTTTTAGTAAATACATTTTATGCTTAAAAAATATATTTTATTCAAAAATGTTTTTAATTTTAATTTGTGCACATCCATTATATTTTTTTTATCTTTTTTATAGATTTTATTATATGGAATTAATTTTTTTTTTGAAATCATAATATTAAAAATAAATCAGGGTGATCTTTTTTTATTTTTTCGAAATGATTTATTTTTTAGTGAATAGTGAAAGATACTATTTTCTATAAAACTTTCATTTATTTTTCATTAAAAAAGTAATTTATAATACTGTTTTTTTAATTTTAGCTTAATGTTATATAAGTATAATTTAATTCAATATAATAAAGTTAAT
This sequence comes from Viscum album, assembly GCA_963277665.1. Classification (NCBI taxonomy): domain Eukaryota; kingdom Viridiplantae; phylum Streptophyta; class Magnoliopsida; order Santalales; family Viscaceae; genus Viscum; species Viscum album. Next base: position 17,296 of record CAUJRU010000877.1, read on the forward strand.
TACATAAGAATCAAAATTATGCATGATTTTGATTCAAGTTCATTTTTAGGTTTAAAAACACATTTTTCTAAAAACCATTTTCATCTTGTTTTATGTATTTATATTAAAATTGATTAATTAGAGTTTTAGAAACTGATTATTGAAAAATTTATTCCATACTTTTAATCAGGTGGTTCAATTTTGGTATGTGTGATCTTTTATTATTGGCTATTATAATAGTAACTATAGTAAATATTTTTCACCTCGGTAATGGTAAAACAGATGAAATAGAGTTAAAAAAATCGAATAAATCCAAACATATCCCTAACAATTATATTTATTTTATTTTATATGTTTTTTGGACAACAACCATTAAAAATTTGGATATTTCGAAATTTATTTTCACTTGACTTTTTTTTATAATATTCATATTACTTTAAGCATAAGAGAAATATAAAATTTTTACTTTCTTGGTTTTAATATATATAATTTTTTTGACAATGATAAATCAATTTATATTCAATTATAATTATTTATTTCAATTATTAATGTTTTTTATCATGGTAATTTTTTTAATTTTTATTGATGGATTAATGGCCTTAAATGCTTACACATTGTTGACATAGTCTTTGTCCAAATAATAGAAAAATTAAGTAAATGATTTTACAAAAATTAAATGTTATATAATTTGGATTAATTAATAATTTTCATGATTTTTTAGATAAATATAAAATATTATTTATATTTTAAAAGTTTATATTCGAATTTTATTTTTATATTGATATTTTTACGGTTAAATAATTTGGATAGTCCTAAAAATAACATTAATGGTATCTTATGTTGTATAATATTTTATTAAATGATAAAAAATTAATAAAAATATTATCTTAGTTAAATTTAAATGGATATGATTTATCATATCTACCATTTCCCACCTATTTTTCACTTTTAATTTTATAGTAATATTCACGACCCAACAGAGTAAAAATCATTTTCATCACTATAATAGTCAAAAGGGTTTACGGGGATAAAAAATAAGAGATTAGAGTAACAAAATATCCTAATATTATGTAAATAAAAATTTAAGAGATTATTTTAACTTGTAAAAGTATTATATTTTTAATATATCAATTTGGTTCCACATGGAAATGAAAATTAATTTATATTCATTAAATACTTTAAATAATTCTAAGGGTTCTATCCCCTCACTTATAAAAGAGAACCTCCTCCCCTCCCATATCCAGGAAGTTGGAGAACTATAGCTTATAAAATCCATAACCTAGTGCCTTATTAGATTTCTTATACACTTCCTAGATCTTATGGAATTACCCAAAATAAAATCCTTTTATGGCTTAAGTTTCAAGCCAAAGGTGGTTTCTCAGTATAGATGTATAACTCTTAATCGAGTACTTTCAATTTCATTTATTATTATACTTCCTATAAATATGTTGTACCTATAGTTACTATAGTGTCATAGATATATTTTTATGTTATTATTATTATGGAATTACCATTTTACACCTCTTTTCAATCTTATGGAAGGTAAAAACATCGCTCATGCGTACATACTTCTTATTATTTTCATGTAGCTATGTAATTCGTTTTTCATCAGTATTTTACTTAGATTGTTATAAATATATAACTAATGAATATATATTATATTTATTAATTAATTATATTACTATAAATATAATATATTATTTACTATTTTATGCTTCCATTATTTAGAAAATGATAATGTCATTTTCGAATATGTGTAGTATAACTACCATATCCTTTTCAAATTATATTATATGATTTTAAACATAATTAACTGCCACATTAAAAGAAAAGGATCGTAATGTCTATTGTATTTTCCAGAAGAGTTAAAGAAAACATAAAACATGTGGCTGAATAAATAATTTCTTTATTTATCATGCATTATGGGCTCCTAACTTCCTTCGAACCCTTAAATCTGTATACGATAACTTGGGGATAACATGAACAAAGGGATGAGCTAAAAAGCCCAGTAAGGGAATAAATATAAGAATAAATCATAGCACATGTGTTAGGAGGTAGTATAAGATGACATAAAATGATTGTATTTACATAAGGAATAATAAAATAAGTGATCATGGTATCATATTATATGTTTTAACAACATAAAAAATGACATAAGAATGATTATAGGATCATTTCACATGAATGAGCTTGAGTAAAGGTTAGCCACCAAGACTGTTTCAGAGGGAGCTTGAGTCAAGGATAACCACCATAACCGTTGCACATGATGTCTCATGATACTAAACATTACCCAATTCATGGTATCTATATCTGGGTGAACCCATCATAAAATGTTCATGGATATGTGTGACCATAAAGAATCATAAAAAAGTAATCAAACATAAACATAATGGTTACCCATTGTAAGAATTGGGTGTCATAATATTGTCAAAAATGAATAACATAAGAGAATATCACAATAGTGTCCATGAAAGAAAATATTTAAATAATAAATTGAAATTAATAAGGTAATATAATTTTATATTGTGATAAGTGATATCAAGATTAAGTGATAACATTTGAAAAGAGTATTTATGAAGGTGTTCTTCACACGATCTTAATGTCATAGATAAAAACATTATATTAATTAATTAATAATTACATATCCATTTATACATGTATTCTATTTATTATGACTTTATTAAGTTCATTTATTTCCTTTTTTATTGGTTAAGAGATTCAATTTCATCATTTTAGAGCATTGCTTTCCTTAGTTTTCATGATCGGTTTACTTGTATACATGTACGAAAGGTCATGTAAAGTGGGGATAATCATCGATAATTAAACTTATATGTTATTAATGATATTAAAGCTGTTAAATTGTTCTTATATTCCATTTGGTGTTTTAGAATAAGGATTATCAAAAGGAATGTAGTTAATGATTCTCATTTGCGCTTATTTTGGAAGTTTCTGATCAGAATGAACTGATTTTAATTTTTAAATAAATATAAGGTGTAAAAGATGATTCAATAAAATTAAACAAGATATAATAAATTTATTAAAATCTTATTCAGCCATAAAAATAGTTTCATGACCATCCTTAATGACAGTAATGGAAATTGAAAACTTCACCATCCTTGAATGTGATAAACTAACACATCATAGACGATGTTTTCATTTTTAGTATAAAAGGTTGAATGGGAGATGATGATGAAATATTACATTAGATTAAAAAAAACCACTATATTTATGTTATTTTAGTTATTATTACATTTGGATTAGGGTAGGATATGAGAAAACAAATAAAATAAAGTAACTTCAAAAGAAATTAAAAGAAAGGGAAGAGGGTTTTACCTCTTGACCCATTCTTTTTAAGAACCTCTGTAGGGGATCGATTTTGTTCATTTATTTTGACAAAATGATCCAGGTAGTGGAGTATGAAATTGGGAGTATATTTAAATAGAATTTAGACAAGTCTAAGGTTTTATAGGTGTGAGGAGAAGTGGTGGTGAGGGCGGTATTTATAGTGGAAGAGTGGGACGTTTCTCATTATTTTAATCATTAGTTTTTATTTTTGTTCAATAATATGAATAGTTTGGGTATTATAATAAGAAATATTTAAATAATAAAGATAATTGTGAGATTTTGGGCCTTATATAAGCAATAACTCAAGGAATATTGTATTTAACTTATAATGTATAAATTCTATAAATAACCGTATTTCACTATTCACTAAAATTCAAGTATTTAAGAAAAATCCCAAAAATTCACCCTAACCATTTTTATATGTGTATAATTCAAAAAATGAACTCAATTTTATGATAATAAGTTTCTAAATTTTCTACATTTAATTTTTTATAAAAAACATAATTTACTCTGAAAATACAGATTTTAAAATTACAACTAATTTTATAACACATTGAATAATTAAATAAGGTATCATAAAATTATATTATAATTATTATAAATCAAGATAATAATATATGAATAAATCATAAGTAAATAAATTTTATTTTAAATTATTAAATTAGTCATAAAATTGTAATTAATTATTTTTGGAATATAAAAATTCTAACATATAATTAATAATTTTATACTATTTATTTATTTATACTATGATTTAGTTATATAATATTATCACTTATAAGATTAATAAATTTTATTTATACTTTCATTGGTGAGGTTACTCTTCCATTGTTCGATTTACTATTCACAAGGGCCATGTTTCCATTCCAAAGGTCATGTTACAATTCCATAGGTATATGTTCCTTAACATCTAGAAATTAATTTTATTTCATTAATTATTAATTTATATTGTTTTTATTATGTTATTAATGTTATTTTATGTCATTATACGATATGAAATAATTATAAGAAGGGAATTTGCATTGATAGAATTCAGGGATATTACATGTAGACTACAACCTTCACAAAATGATGTGATCCATTTAGCAGGCACACAACTGGTGGATGATTGAAAATACGAATATAATTGTTATATATTATATTTATATCAGTATTAAAATTCTATAGATTATATAATTATGTGCAATATGCAAGGACCAAAACTACCAAACAAAAACTTACATGAAAAATGAATCAGTTAACACTCAGAAATGATGGTTTAAAGAAACAATTAATAATAAATGAGTGTTGAAATGTTTTAAGTGGATCATATATGGAATTATAAGTATTTTTATTATTATATTATAAAAGTATAACAAATTTAAATTTATTATATAAGTGGATAAACGCACTTACAAAGAATATCAAACTTGAGGTATGACTTTCTCATATCACCTTTTTCCATGAGACATGATCCATATTCACCAAATTATTATTTAATGCGGTGTATATACTACCCATTTTAAAAGTTATATCATCAATCACATTATATTAGTGGTGTTTAAATCTTTATTTGAAGTTGTTTCTTTCATGTTTTTTATGATTAAAAGGTCACCAAAGTCTTAAGGAATTTATGTTTCAGTTCCATTTTAATTTGATTGTTTATAACTGGATTTCCTTTGATAAAATTATTAAATAGTTATCAAATAAACCCATTTAATTTCTTTTTTATGATATTTATTCATTAAATTTTCCAGTAAGAGTAAAATTTTACTTTTTTTGGTATTTAAAATGATGGAGAAAATGTTTTTTAATAAAAACAAACTTTATTGTCTTTTTGTTCAAAAATATTTTTCTTCCATATCTATATTCTCTAAAAAAATTTAAATAATGATTTTAACATAATCCAATGATTGTTCAAAGTCATTTTTACCCTTGTTTTTATTTATATAAATATATTTTAAATAATATTTTGGTCATTGTTTGAACAAGTTATTCTTTAACGAAGTTATGAATAGAATTTTTGTTTTGAGAATTACATCATCAATGAAATTGTAATGTCTGAGATTTTCTATGTATAATTTTTGGATATTATATGGATTATTTTTGTGACCGAATGCTGATATGATGTGCAATTCTGAGGATTGGTGTTCTAGGAATAAATGATTTTAATATTTTAAATATATTAAATAGAACATGCATGTAGTTTTTATAAAAAATGGAATAACTTCTAAACAGGTTCCAAAATCAGAAATCTGAGGGAACCATTGATTTTAGAATATGAGCTTTACCCTATAAACAACTTAAAATTATTCAACACGGTTTTTTTGTTGAAAATTCATCGAGATCGTGGAAATAAATAAAATTATTGGATAAAATTATTTTATTTATCTTGTATTGATATAGTGATATAACAATATTTAAATATATTTTTATGTTCAAAATATAGGGTTAGCCACATAAACCTGGAGTAATTTGAGGGCCTTGGAGAGACCATTGGTGAATTCTATCTGGTGAATGATGATGAGATAATGGATCAACGATCGACACACGTCAGACTTAAATGATCTCTCCATAGAATGTGTTAATGCTTTATTCTTCTTCAGTGATTGATACAAATAGAGGTAGGGATTGTGTTTTCATTTATTTATTCCCCATTCTTCAATTATACTCTAAACACAACTCAATCAATGAAAATATTGATCCATGGTTCGATCATCTTACATGATTAGATTATTTGCAGGGTTTTGGTTGCAGATTAATCTTTGTGATTTTATTATTTCGATTATTATTCTAATGAAGATGTATTTAGATTGAAAAAAACATCGATCGAGGTTAATTCCTCTAATATGTTCTTATTCTTTTCTCCCCCAGTTTATTATTCATCGCAGACATTCTTCATTTGGTCTATAGATCAACAAATCCTGATCAATCGATCACGGAAAACCTGTTTCTTTTTTCATCCATATGGTATTGTAGATTTAATATCATCACGACATGAATAAAGTGAGATAAAGAAGACATAGCGATTCATACAATGGTGGATTCTTGGTTTTTTATTTTTTGGCATACAACGAAGAATGGAAATTTTATATGTTTTCATAGTTTATTTGATTGTCAGAATGCATTGTTTAATGACAGAATAGATGGTATGAGTTATGAAATTCAATCTTGGGGTGAAAAGACCACCCGATTGGAGTCCTAAGGCACTAAAATGAACATAGAAGTGGATCTAGGAATCTAGAAAATCCCACATTACAGAACATTTAAACTGGATCTACAGGCCTTGTGGGGCCCCCTAAGTGGAGGTAAGAGTTTCTGGTGGAATATAAGTATCACACTTCATGTGAACCCTTTCACATGGTGTGTGGTCCATCCTAGGTGAACTTGGGGTATACTTTTGGAAGTACACTAACATGGGGTGGACTACATGGGTGGGAGCACAAAGTTTACTCTTCATACTGACATATCCTAGACAAAGTACATGTGCTATGTCATGTACTGGTACACAAACAAACATACACGGGCTAGAGTTATGTAATAGCACATGGGTAGACTATATATGTATCCTATACGCCATGTATTACTATACAAACATGACTTAATGACAAGGTTTGTTTTCATGAGAATGACCATGGGTTAAGAAACATATTGTGTGACCTTTAATACAAATTGTTTACTTTTTTATAAATGGATTGGATATATTGTCCTCTGAGTATCGGAAAAGTTGTTTTAGGGTTTTTTCTCTTTTCCTCTACTAAAAGGTTTGTATATAATAGTTTTCCACTCCTAAGACTATGATCAATGTAGTTGTACTTCTTGGATAGAGTTGTTAGAATCCCTCAAAGAAGCCGGAAGTGAGATCCTATATTCATATTCATTACTTAGTTAGCGCTTATGGTATCTTTGGGACAAAAAATATGTAGGCATCGATCCTATACATAGTGGGTTAATCTAGATTGAGTAGTTGATATCACTCCATAGACTTGGAAATGATCCTTATTTGTGTATCATATTCTCTTCAGATGATCATCTTCTTCTTCTCATGATATGACCTAATGAGTATTACCTCTCAGACAGACATAATCAGTGCTATCAGACTCTGATTTGTGTTCTCTTGGATGATTATTTTGCCAATTTTTTGAGATGGAATACAAGGCCGGTATAACATGGTTGTGACTAACCTCTAGAATGTGTTGAGTATATCTAGATATTTTTGTTATATGTATTGTAAAAATATTACTATATAGAGATGACTATATTTCCTTTTTATATGTTTTATATTTATGGGGTGTCTTACTGAGTATTGTTATACTCACACCTGCATAGGGTTTTCCTTCACGTGTCGTGTCTTGTCCAGATGATCAACCTTTTGACAGAGTCCTAGGCGGATCTGAACCATACGGTTCTTTGCAAGACCAGGAAGACTGAGGTGTGTTCTTGTTGCTTTCTAATAGTAGTATCAGTACTTAATTTTAAACTGGAATTTTTTTTCATAGTTTTTGTGGTTGGATTGTATTTTTCCATGTTTACTTACTTTTACTTCTCATTATACTCTGGTTATGGGATTATATGTTTTCATGTATGGTTGTTGAATTGTTATTAACTTTCATCATTGTATAGGCCTAGATATGTTTGTGTGTGTAGGTACTTAGGATAAGTCTTCCCATGTCACTAATATGTTTACATTGTAATAGTCTCCAGCCCTAGCCCATTGGAGGAGGGCTTTGTGAGTCACGACCTGGGCCCCACTGGGTTTTCATGACAAACATTTCCCACAATCATTAACGCTAAATGTTTTGAATCCTATTTCTCAGGTTTACATTATTATTTTCAAATAATTTTTTATATAATAATTTATGAATTTTTAGATTTTAAATATGTATTTTTAAAATGAAAATGGTATTTTCCTCAAGAAATATTCTAGTGATATTTTAAGGTATTTTCATTAATAACTACACCCACTGATGTTTCTTATTCTTCACAAGGGATATGATTGTATGATACCAAATGTATTCTTCATCTAAATGATTTATAATGATTTAATAGAAATGTTACATATTCTTGATACAATTTGGATAATTGATGTCTTATAAGGATGTTTGAGAATTAATTGTATTGATAATTCAAAATATGAGGAATTCATATGACATAAAAATGAAGGGGGGGGGGAATTATAGATTTCCCAATAAGTAATAAATATGAATCATGATATAATATTATAGTCATGCCATATTAGATGGGTATTTTGTTTACACCTACCCATTTATTAAGAACAATGTCTTATTTTAGAGTCAGTTACATTAAGATTCGAGATATATCATTTGAGAGGCCATGATAACGAATTTCAAAAATTATGCATCTATTTTATAAAGAATAAAAATTTTCATTATCCATGGGTTTTATATACTGATATTATCCATAGATATTCATTGAACTAAATTATTTATTGAATGAAATACGTTTTTATTATCCAATCTTCCATATTGTTTATGTCTTATTAACTCATTATTGCTTCCACTATACACAACCCTTACTAAGTATATGATATCACCCTTTGATTGTTTTCCTTTCCCTACGATATTGATAAGGATATTATGAATGATAAAATTCCTTCAAGAATGTTTCTTATGATTTTTTTTGTATTTCCTATGTAATTTGAGAATCATGTATGTATCTAGTTTTCCAAGAGTGGTAAACTGATTGATCATGTCTGGTGAGATCTCTTGTATCTTATATTAATTTTATAAAGTAAACAAAAAATAATGGTTAATGGAGTCAATTTTTTTACAGTTTTTTGTGTAATTAAATGATTTAATGAGGTCAATGTTTTTTATGTAAGGGGAAAACATTATTATGTGTATTCTTGATTTTCAAATAGAATAATAGATTTATTTTCTCCTTATATCCATTATGGGGATTTGTTTTTTATCATCTAATTTTCTCAAATGTTTTTTAAAGTGCCTATGTATGTGTGTAGATTTTAGCAAAGTCAATGGTGAAATATCCAAAATGAAAATAATGTTTTATAAATGAAACAAGTGTTTAAACCAAAGAACCTCTTTTTGTGGAAATATTTTACACTGTGTCAAAATTTAAACTTTTTATTCTAATGTTTTTCCTAATTCTCTAAATATAAAAACCAAAAAATCCTGGAAATATAAGAATTTGAAACCCTTGTCATAAATCATGTAATTATTGGTCTATTTTGTTATGAGGTGTTTCGTGTTAGCACTTATATTTATAGTTTTATGGATCCAAGATAAATTTCAATAGTTGTGAAATTCCAAAACTGACCAATTAGAGTTCAATACATATCCCAAATATTAAAAAAAATGGATATTAAGTGCAGGTTTCTTCCATTACTTAATAAGTAATTATAGTTAAATAAATATGATCCAATATTCTCTATTTTTTTAATATTGAAATATTTATATTTTAGTGCATGTTGGATGTTAGTCATATTATTCCCACACCAATTCAAGGCATATTGGTTAATCTATTTATTGGGTGGTTATTGATTTTTGTTTTATTTTTTTTAGTTTTATTATATTCTTTTAGTTCCAAAATATTCATATTTTCATTTTACACTTCATTTGATAATTAATATATGAAATTATAACTTGCCATGAAATTAATTCAATAAAGACCACTTATCAATAATTAACTAAGGAAAAAAATTAAATTTATAAATGTTTAGGTAGATAACCTTCATATTAATAAATAACAATTTTTTACACAGGTACTATTTTTACTTTAAAAATATTGTTTTGTAAATGTAGTTTCTTCATCAAAGAGGACGAGTTAAATGTGGTTATTATGTATTGTGATTCATTTTTGAGATAACAATGACTATTATGATAAATGTTTTTTTAGAAGGAATGTTCCATTATAACATTTATGATTTAAAATATATAAAGTATTTTTTATTTCATAACACTTATTGTATTTGATAAATTTTGATGATATTTAAATGTGTATGTCAAATGACTTGAAACAGCTTCAATGTTTTTTTGTAGAATATTTTTGATGTTTTATTAATTTGAATATATAGTTTCATTTATGAATATAATATTTTTAAAATATATTATATAAATTTTTTCAATGAATTTTCCATATTCTGTTTATGTTTTTTCTTTTTGATGTTGTTGCAAATCATTTTACAAGTATTGGTTTAATATATTTATCTATATTAAAAAATATTATCCTAAAAAATCGATTATTCTAAAAATAAATGTTTAAATATAGTGTAAACTTTGGTTTTTATCGATAAATAATGTTGAATACTATCTAGTATGTCATTTATAGGGTTTCGACATCGATTTTAGTAAAACCACGTTGAAAATCATTTGTGAAGGATTTTAAAATAAATTCCTATAAAAACGATGTTAAAGAATTTTAAAATATTGTTTTATTGGATCTTTCTTTAGATTTTTTATAAAAACTAATTTCACAACCAAACATTTATCATTGGATACATTATCATCGCTTTTTAACTAATGTTAAAATTTATAAAACAGATGTTAAAAAGTTGTTTTCTAGTAGTGAAAGCATGATATAAAGATATAATTATACTAAATATCACTTTTTAGGTACGATTTCCGAGGTTAGTTCTATCTCAACTCATGTACTCAATATAGTTAGGTAACATAATGACTTAGAGAGACTGGGGCCACCACTTAGGCTTGATCATTCCATCCAATTAATTCTAAAATTATTATCGAAAATGTTTCAATTGTTTATTGTGAATTAAAATAAGAATGATTTCAATAAAATTCTACATGATATCCTCAGTATGCAAAGTATTATTGAGAAATACATGGGAGGTCTAGGCTTGGGTGCCTTGATGATGGAACAAAAATAAAATGTTAAATTTGTTGGACTTAAGCTAAAAAAGAGAGGTTGTGGAGAGTCTACTCAAACATCTAAACTGAGGAAAGGAGTTTCTATAGAAGGGAAGAGCTTTCACTATGGAAAAAATTTATAGTGGAGAATGAAATACCAATAATACCATAAGGGGTGAGAAAAACTATGATGGATTACTTCAAAGTAATAGAGAATCATAATGAAGAATGTATATTTTCATCATGTTTTCCTCACTAGTAGAAAAAAAAAATTTCTATGGAATTTTTTTCTTTAGGTAAAATTTTAACCAACATTAAAAATTATGAGATAAAAATATAAGTTTTTTCATTTTGGTTTAAAAATTCAACGTTATAATTTTTTTCCAAATTAATTTTTTTGAAATCATATTTTTAGAGGCATTTTTGAGTAAATTAAACCTGGAAATGATATAATAATTTAAAATAGTAATAAAAAATAAATATAATATTTTATTAAAAATATTTTTTATTTTTTATTTATTCATTTTTTATTTATTTTCTATTTTTTAAACATTTCAATTTTACATTGAAAAAGAAAAATTCATTTTTCTATTTCAACTATAAATCCCTAGAGATAACATGATATAATAGCTAGTCCTAAAAAACCCATTGAAAAATATCTTCTTGGGTTAATGAATTGACATAACCATCTCTTTGATAATAGGATGAGGTCCCTTCTTTAAAAAACCAATTGTGGAATCAGATTATTTTTTTATCAATTTTTTTAAGATCAATGTACTTTATTTAATATAGGTCGATTGGAATAACATCACGACCCATGTGAAAACTTTTAAAAAAATACTATAACAATAAATTGTTTAATAAAAATAATAATTATAAATCATTAATAATAAAAATAAATTAAAATATAAAATTACAATAATAAATATATAATATTAGAAAATAAAAATGAATTTAATACGATAGTTAATAATTAGTATATATATTTATAAATAAATTATTTCTATTATAATTAAAATATAATTAAATATTATATAATGTGTGCGTGTTATTTTATATTATATTTAAATTTATAATTTTTATGTATATTATCTATATAAAAATTATTTATATGTATACACTATTACATATTCATTATTTATATTTTAGGTATGCAGGTTCTAATGGTAGTTGGGAGCTTCTGGCGGTGGGTAATGGAACTGAAATGGGGGGATGGAGGTGGCCCAATGAAAAGGATGGGAAAAGGTACAACATGGGGTTTCTGAAATAAGGGGGACAATAGAAGGCGACCTTCGGTGAGACGATGATGACAGGATGGAGCAGAAGGTGTGCGTAGACAAGAGTAGCTGGTGGCCCTCAGCGGGCTGGAAAAAAAGTTAGTTGGGGATGAGAAAATGATATATATATATATATATATATATCACACACACACATTTCCAATTCATAGACCATCCATTTATTAAGGCCTTTGTGCCTTTCGTCATTTGGTTCATGTAACGGGTTATCTCTCTAGATAATTAAAAGGTGGGGTTAGTTTCAAAATAAACATACTAGATATATATATATATATATATTTTATAAATATTTTATTTAAATAGTTTTTACTTATATATATATATATTATTAAGAATATTTTCAGGCATTGTTACATAAATACATTCACGCATACATTCTTGTATGTTTGAAAAAAATTAATTACTATATATATTTATACACCTTCTAACATAATTATGAATATTGAAACATATATATTCACTATTGATATATATGTGTGTTTATGTATAATTTATTTTTTATAGTACATACACAATGTAATAAATATACACTGAAAAAGTTCATCGAAAATTTTGAATTCAAAAATTGAGTAGAAATTTTCAGTTCAATGTTCTAGGGAAAATTTACACGTACGTATGTTTGGAAAAATAATTCTAGAAGAAATTTGATGAAAAAATTTACATTGAATAATATTATTTTCACAAATACATATATGTATGTATGTGTATATTCATTCAAATATAGAATATAAAATTTCACTTAAAATTCCTAAAGTAAAGTTTTTTTTCAAATTTCCAAATCAAATTTACAATAGAGTTATAAAATGAAAACATCAATTGGAATTTTATATTGAATATTTTAAATGAAAATTTAGATTGTTTATTTATGCAGTTACACTAGAAATTTAGAAATGTATTTTTTTTATAATTTTAATCATTAAATTTTTTGTGTAAAATTCCAGTGATAATTTCTAGATAAAACTCACTTTAGAAATAACAAGAAATTTTTACCATTGAATTTTTATTATAAATTCTAAAGAGAAATATTCATTGTAATATTTTACTTTAAATTCACACTATAAGGCTTACATTAATATTTTTATTGGAGTTTTGAAAATTTTCACAAAAATGAAATTTTGAGTAGAAATTTCTACTAATAACTATAAATTTACACTTCAAATTATCATGGAATATATCTATAGATATTTTGAAACAATTATTTGAAAATTATATTTTGGTTAATGATTTTATCGGGTGCTTGAAAATTATTAGTGTGGTGTTTCTTTGAAATTCTCAATCATTCTTTTTGAATTTTTTCATTAAAAATTATAATTTATGTAAATGTATAGTTGAAATTAAATTAAAAATATTTTTTTATTGAAAATACAAATTAAATATTCACATTGAATATTTTCAATGCATTAATCCATTATAAACATGCTAAAGAAAATTAAAGAGAAAACATATATGTATGTATGTATATATTTATGTATGCACTAAAAATTTCCATTTTAAAATTACACTAGGAAATTACATTATATAAATATATTTGTACATATACACAAGTATGTGTATTTTTATTCATTCAAATATACATAATTAAATTCCTCGTCAAATTTACAGTGTAAATTTGAATAGTAAATTTTAAATGAAAACATTAAATGTAAATTTACAATGAAAATTCTATGTGGAAATTTGGATATGAAATTCCCAGTTTATTTATTTATATATTTTTACTATAAATTGAAAAATTAATTTTCTTATAATTTTGATAATAAAATTTCTTGTGTAAAATCATAATGAAAATCTCCAATGAAAATTTAGATTGTTAATTTATATTTTTATATATACATATTATATGAATTTATATATTTATCCAAATATACACTATAAGCATTCACATGAAATTACAAGTCTAAATTTTAAAAACATATTTCCAATTTAATTTAATCTATTTTAATATTTATGTATATATGTATGTATGTACTAAAATTTATAATGTAAATTTATAGTATAAATTTACAATGTAATTTTATAGTTTATATTTATATTTGTGTGAATGTGTGTTTAATTTTTTATACAATTTTGATTGTTCATTGTTTATAAATTTTCACTATGAAGTTATATATTTATAGTTTATATTTATATTAGCTGGTGTGTGAGTATAATTATCTTCCATTCATAATAATAAAAAATATAAAATAAGTCAATTATATTAAAGTTTATAATATTTAAAATAATTTCAATATATATATATATTATGAATATTAATACTTTTAATAAATATTTTATAAGATATATATATATTATTAACAACAAATATCATACTATATATATATTAATTATATATATAGAAAAATAATATGAAGAAATGATAAGTGATGTCATAAAAAATACCGGTATGAGTAATCTATTTGGAAATGAGTTGGGACCATTAGGTTGGAGTCCCCACCTTGAGAGGTTGTTAATCCCCAAAGCCAACTAAAAAGTACTGAATACTAACTTGAAATCAATTAATAACTAAACTCCCCTTGATTTTATCATGCATTTCCAAAGAATGTACATGGTACATTCCCCTACTTCAAATTCACAACTTCAAATATTTGACAGCGTCTCTATATACTTATATATATGTCTATATATTTATATTATATATTCATTTTATTTCAATACTGTATTTATATATTATATTTTATTTATATAGTTATTTATCAATACATTAATTTATTATATTAATATGGTTACATATGAATTTACTTTATGTATTTATATCAAATATATATATATATATATATACATTTAAAACGAATTAATATAATTTATTAAAAATAATGTTTAAAATATAATTATATAATTTATTTATATACATTTATCTAATGTATTATACTTATATAATGTGTTTATTATAAATTTTTTTAAATAAATTAATGATATAATTTATTTATATTGTCCATTTAAATACATTTATATAATTTATTTAATTATATATTTATATAAATACACACACAAAGACATTTATAAGTTTGTATATATAAATATATGCAAGTATAGATATATTTTTAGTATGAATTTGTGAATGTATGTTGGTATGTATTTATGAATGTATATATGTATTTATGTATGTACTTGTTTAGTGGTGACAATCGGTTGGGTGCCCACTAAATTTGGGATGCTTAAACTTTAACCTCTTTAATTTTTTAAAACCCTTAATCATTTAAAATATGTTTATTTTTTTAAATATATTAATATAAACCTACAGAATTATTTTTTGAAATACCAATTTAATCAACCTAATCAATTTAAATACATTTTTATAATTTTTCATTTTAAAAATTCATTTATAAATTGAAAATAAAAGAATCTAAAATTAGAAAAACATATTTTATAATTTACATATACTTTGAAAAAATATAGTTAGTAAACAACTAATTACAATTTTAATTGTCTATAGGAATAAATTATTTCATTTATAAATTTATGATACAAAATAGAAATAGATAAATATATTATAACGTTTTAAGGTTATTTAAAAATCCAATATTAATAAATTAATAATAATATATTTAATCAAGTTTGGGATTAGACAACCTAGACCCATACTCTTGGATTAGGTGATAAAAAAATATACATTACAATTTGATTTCATTATATCTGATACAACCCACACATAACATGTCTTAATTTTAGATTATTCCAATCAGTTAAACATTATGTCTCTCAAATAATCGCAAATTCCCAGAAAATGAATGTTTAGTGTCTTTGAGGATTAAATACATAAGAAACCAATTTTATAATATTTTTAAAAATTTATCCATAATCAAACCACACTATAATTTATTTTAGATTTATTATATGTTATAAACATCGTCATAACATATAGAAGAGAAACATCAGAAAAGGATTGGATCGAACACTTTATAAGGGGAAAAACTCCTCAAAATATCATCATGGATTAGATGGTCAGCATAGAAGAACATGAGAACAAGATAAGTATATTATTAGAAAAACATTAACTAATAAGATATTTCCATATAATTGAATGACATATAATATCAACTGAGAAAACAAATACCACGAAATAAGGGTGTAGAATTATTAGAAAATAATCATGCGACATTCGTATAATAGAGGAATATAACATAGAAATGTGAAACAATCATAATTATTTCAAATCATAAGATTATGAACATATCCATTTACAATTATGACCACACACAGTCTTTATGGGCATAGATAATCACAATTAAACTCACACACAGTCCTTGTGAGCATAACTAATTGAAACTACATGCACTCCCAATCCTTGTGAGAATATCTAACCACAATTACACTCACACAAAATATTTTCCAGTATAGAAAACTATAATTTCACTCAGGAACATAATTTATGTTCATAACTAAGGAAAATTACACCCAAGATTTTTTTTTGAGAAAATACAACAAAATTATGCTCAATAATATTTTATTGATTGCGGATAACCGAAATTACACTCCTGAACAAAGTCATTATCCAATGAGAAAAAAATCCTTAACCAATGGATTTGAGGGCCATATAGGACCCCATCCATATAATAATGGTAAACCATACACATGTGTTTTTTATAAACGCAATCATGTATCCTACCATGAGAACCCATGGAAATAAATATTTTTCTTAACATTTATAAATGGTATCACATGAAATATATTGAAGAGTTTGGTCAGTTGATACCCAAAATTCAATAACCAAAAAGGAGTATTTCACAAGGTAATTTAGATGTTTATTCATGAATAAATACTCCAAATGAGATAGTTATTTTTAATATGATGATGAAAATGGAATTGAAATAAAAAAATAGATTTAATAGACCATTTTTTAACCTTTTTAAAAAGGTGAAGTTATGAGTCACCTTAAAAAATTATGTTTATAATGTAACATGAAAAAATTTTACATAGTAATTTCCAAAAACCAAAATAATAGATCTTTGAAAAAGATGTAATGTTTTTCTATATGAAATGTAGAGTAGATGATAAAATATTTTATCATGAAAAGAAAGCCACTTTTTTATTTTAAAATACCATTATTGAAACCCATATCCTTTAAAGGAGACAAGATATTCCTTTTTAAAATGTGTAAATAGTATTATGAACAGAAAAAATAATAATACATATTTGGATTTAAAAATTAGAAATAATAACATTGGAAGGAAGATTGAAAATGGTAATGGAATAATTTTTTTATTTGGAGTGGATATGAATTATTCTTAACGACATTAATCTTTTTTGAGGAAAATATTCACCTAGGAAAAATCATGGATTTAAAAGTATAATTTTTCCTATAGATAACTATAAAGAATCATATAATATAATAGTAGGGTGGAGGAATCCAAATATATAATTAATATGTTATATATGAAGAACTATAAATCAAATAGTGGATATTTGAGTTAACAAAATCCTTTATAACATTAGTATCTATCGAATCGAGATCTTATAAAATATATAAATTGAGATAGATTTTTAAATCTATTGAATTTTATAAAAATATCATAAAAAATACATTGTGTAGTATAAGAACAAAGGAATATAAAAAAATTTGTGAATATGGTATAATTATTTAGGAAGGAAAACTGAGATGATAAACGCTTAATTGAACAATCAACTTTCATAAAAGTAGTTTAACCTCATAGAGGAACTTGATATATTCATAGAAGCCAAATAAAATTAAAATGGTTTAGGGAAATATATAGATAACAAATTATTAATAATATGGGACATGGTTATTTGGAGTGATAATGAGGCATACAATAAGGGAGAATTCAATTTCTTTTGTTTCTTTGAATGAGGTGAGGTAGCACCCTTTTATAAGTCAGAGGGGTGGATGTATTGTAAATATTCATAACTTAATATTAAAAGAAAGAAATTTTCAAAGAAAAGTGACTCATAATGTCAAGAGCCCCTCCCTCCAAACAAACCCCTCCTGGTTTGAAAATGAAGAAATTATTGTAATGATCCCCGATTCCGACCACTAGTCGGCCTCGGGTTGGCTACTAGCACCAAAGGTGTACAAATATCACAATATGGGATGTGTAAATAGAACTGATACACATAAATGTATCCAATGAAAGTAACTAAAAACAAAACTGGAGAAACAAAAGTAAAATTTTTCCAAGGCCAGAGATAGAAACATATAATATGGTACATGTAATCCTTCTAGAAATTTGAAAATAGTTATATATATATAGAGTGAGCATACATGTATACTCAGTAAGGAAACTGAAGTCTCCTGTGTATAACTAATTCACCCATGAGAAATCAAAAAAACAAACAAATAACATGTAATAGGTAGAATAACTATAACCCCAACCTCACAAAGGACCACTCACCATGTAAAACAAGCCATATAATATAATATAATATAAATAAAATAAATGATAGGGTACACTGAACCACTTTACCACTGATTATCCACTCTCTCACTCCAAAAGAAAATTTCATGGAGCTCTCACCTCTTTCAAATATACCATATCACATCCCACACAGCCATGCCTCGACCTCACAACACATCCCACCCGCATGCTTCTAGGCCTCAAAACACATCACATCTCATCTTAAAGACTCCTAGGAAACCACATCACAAATCATTCTGAAGACACCTAGGAAACCACATCACAACTCAAAACGAAGGCACTTGAGATACTACATCTCATCAAATCATACCCAAAGAAGCTTAACCCATCATTTCATGAAAGAGGGAGTAAGGAAGAGTGGCTGTCCAACCATCCATCCTCCCACTAAGATTTTTGGGAATGAAACCCTCCCTATAATGATGGGGGAGTTTGGCACATAGTTCTCAATGAGGTAGGGGTTTGTATAGAATTCATGAGAAAATTAAAAGTAAAAATATATATATATATATATATATAATCAAACACTCCAACCCAACAACTGGGTTTACAACATATCATCAACAAAATCAAAAGATCCACCGAAACCGCTTCCAGTAATAAATGTACAACCCTACACAAGTATAACACAAATCAGTATTCATTTTCTGTCTTTAATTACCACTTAAACATTCTCCAGATTTTACCATTTCAATCCACCCCATTAATATTTATTCATTTTTACATCCCCATTAACCGTGAAACTATCAGGCATAACATATATCAAGAAGCACAATAATAGTCATTTTAAAATGTGAAGTGCCATGATTATCATATGTGGCTTCAAAATACATTTAACACAAATTCATGATATATCATACATGGACCTCTAGATATGGGGTGAAGCTTTCTGCATGTTACTCATGAAGATAGTCCATGAAAATTACCCTTACATTCATTACTACCGTTCTTCAAATTCATCCCGCCCAAACCATTATATCAACAAAACTTACCCTATATACACAACTATTCCCACAACCACATTAAAACACAAACCCAAGGTAATAAATATTTTCATATTTAACAGGGAATCCCTTATTCAATTTCAATTTGTTAACTCAGGGTGTTATTACTAAAATAGTATGATCCTGGGTCATCCATTTATTAACTGAATATAACTGGTTAAGAAATTTTTATGTATAATAGTTCAAAAGGAACCAAAAAACATGCATTCCACAAGACATCTAGTAAAAAATTAAGGACCCCAAACAACCACTATTTTCAGTGGGTAGTTATCCTATAAAAATCAAAATATCAGCAATACAAATAACATAGTAATATCTTGCATCACTTTTCCCCGACCCCTGTATATTGATTTTGAACAAATTCAATTATCTTTATTAATTTGGAATCAACTATATCCCCAAAAGTTTAATATTTATATACCCATCCCGCCTGATACACGATTAATAAAGATGAATGAAATCCTACCTCAAAGAAGAATGATCGACACTTCTTCATTGCACAAAAAATGGGGGTGCATGTAAAACAAGTAATTCTCCAGGAAAACATGAAGAAACTATAGAAAAACCCTATAATGAATAATGTCTTGGGGATGTACTATCTCAAGATATAACCAAACCAAAATAACTAAGGGAATAAAGGATATCTTGTCTTGAGAATGGCCAAATTCGAGCCACAAGGACTTGATAAAGTTTGAATTGTCGTTAAATGTGGATCTAACTAAGACTATGTGTTTTGACCATTTGAAAGCCTACAAAATTTTAGAAAATTATTGATATGATATATAGTCTTTGAAACTAATTCCAAACCTCTTAAATATGACATTAAACTCATTTTATGTCAAATAAATATGTCAAAAGGGAAAAACTAGGAAAAAAAGAAAATTTTGGAAATTTAAGAAAAAATTTGAAATGAGTGACCACCACTGTGTAGATGAGTCATTGCCAGAAGAGTCAATTCCAAATGAGTTACCTCCAGTGAGTGACCAATAGCAAGTCGCCTTCAGCGAGTCACTGCTAGACATGTCACTGCTAGACGAGTCACCACTAAACGATTCATCACCAAATGAGTCACTGCTAGATGAGTCACAACCAGACGAGTCACCGCCAAATGAGTTACTATTAGAAGATTCTTTACTAGAAGAGTCACCACAACACGAGTGACCCCCATATGTGTCACTGATAGATGAGTTACCTATAGACGAGTCACTACCAAAAGATTCGCCCCCAGAAAAGTCACTGGTAGAAGAGTTACTGCCTACGAGTCACCGCCAGCGAGTCACCACCAGACGTGTCACCGCCAGAACTAGCTACTTCTAGAATGAGAAAATGACAAAACGATCTACCTCTAGAATGAGATACCACCATAATGATCTACCACTATAATGATATTCTTCTACAATGAGATACCTCTAGAATGATCTACCACTAGAACATGTTATTGTTGGAAAACTGAAATTTTTTAAAACTATTGAAACGAGTCACTGTTGGATTGACACACATGTCCAAAAAATACCCTATAATACCCTCGAACACCTCAAAAATTAGTTCATTAGGAAATTAATGGTCCAGATGGTCCATACCATTACATCAGATACCTATCATTCTATTCTTACCCATGAGAATTTAATACCAACCCGAATGAAAATAGAAGAAGGGTTTAACAAGCATGCCTCGAGGTACCTCTCAAGGATATTTTTACACTTGAAATAGTAGAAAACCAAATGAAAAATAGAATATTTCACAACCCCATCAGCATGAAAACACAACTAAAAGCTATATCTGCTGACAAAACCATTTCAAAACTAACAAACCACACTATCTCAAACACATAAACCTTGTAATTACATCATCCATGTAGATATTTTCCGCTCTGTGTGGCACTAACACACTAGTATAAGTTTAATCGAATCGAAGTTAACGAGTATTGATTAGGAGTCAAGTACTCCCATTCTCATATGTCAGGAATTTATCACACATTTCCCCATGAACATAACATTATGGGGAAAACAATATATCTCTTAAAACTAGATGATCCAAATAGCACATCAAAAGGAGAAAGGAAAGAAAAGGGAAAAAGTAAAAAAAACTCTGGGTACTGGGCCTGCATCTGAATCTCATAGTCCAAAGTAGTATCCTCTAAGAATCCCTCTCTCTATAACACACAAACTAGGAGAATGGTCCATCCCCTCAGCACCTTCTTTCGACGGTCTTGGATCCCCATTAGATTCTCTAGGAATGTTGTGTCGTCCTCAATATAAAAATCTCCCTAGTCAATGACATGTGATTCCTCATAAATATATCGACAGAGCGAAGTGACATGAAAGGCATCATGGATCCTCCCCAACCAAGATGGAAATTCCAACTAGTATTCCACCTCACCAACTTTCCTTAACACCTTCAAAGTTCTTATAATCTTGGAAGAAAGCTTACTCTCCTCCCCGAATCTCCACTTCCCACATTCTGAGGATACTATCAGGAACACATGTCTCCATCCTCAAACTCTAGGGGACTAATTATATAATTATAATAAGACATATTTTGGTCTTGTGGTACTTTAATCTTCTCTTGAACCAACTGAACCATCTTTTTTGTGCTCTGTACCAGCTCAGGACCAAGAACTGCTGGCTCCCCAACCTCAATCCAACAAAATGGAGAACGACATGAATTTACATAAAAAGACTGAAATGGGTCCATACTAATGGATGAATGACAACTATCATTGTATGAAAAATCAACTAAGGGATTATTTTGTGCCAATAATCCCCTGAAGTCAAATAAACTTTCCTGCAACATAACCTTCAATATTCGGATAGTCCACTCTATCTGCCCTCCTATATGATTGTAGAAGGAAGTGTTGAGTTGATAGTGAGTTCCAAGAGCTGGCTGAAATCCCCTCTATACTGGTGAGGTAAAACAAGCATCTTGATCTGATAAAATGGACCTTAAAACTCCTAGAAGGAGTACCACCTCATCCACGTACCTCTTAGACAAAGCAACCACTGCTCCTGACTCCATGATCATTATGAAGTGGGACAATTTCTTCAACTAATCCATGATCACCCTTATAGAATAAAAACCTCCCCTATAAATGGGTAACCCAATAATTCAATCCATCGATATGTCATCCCTATTCCACTCGAGAACATACAAGGGCTACTACAAACAACCTAGAACATTATTCTCAACTTTTACCTACTGAAAATCCACACAATGCGCCACACGGTTTGCCACTTCCTATTTCATTCAGAGCCACCAAAATTGAAGCCTCAAGACATGGTACATATTATAAATTTCTAGGTGTACCAAAAAAGGTGAGATATAGAACTAATGAAGAACATCATTATGTATTTTTACCAGAATACAAAACCTTCCTCAAAACAACATCTGGTTATGACTATACTCCAACCATCCCACTAGAGAATCACATTGTCAAACACGATTGTGAAACACCTCTACCTCTAAGCCTCCCTACTATAACTCTCCAACATATAGTATCAGATTATACTATACCATAGTTTTTTAAAAAATAGTCTCTACCAACATCCACCCTTACATCAAAGTGTAGGGCTTTCAAATCCTCAATTAATCTCAATGTGTATTTAAAATTCTGAATACCATCATTTTGTGAATTTCTACTAAAAGAATCATCCATGATGTTCCCATTTACTAATGTGTAGGATATCTCAAAATCATAGTCCTAAAGAAACTCCATCCACATTCATTGATGAAAATTCAGATCAAACTGAGAAAAGACATACCTTAAACTCTTTTGATTTTTAATACAAGAAAGAACTCCCCAATGAGGTAATCTCACCACAACTTTAGGGAAAAACATCTTCTGATAACTCTAGAGCATGGATAGAAGAGTTTTTCTCATTGTGGCACAACTTCTTAGACACAAAAGGGATCACTCCCTTATATTGCATTAGGATGCACCCTAATCCCAGATATGATACATCTCAAAAAACCTCCAACAACACACCCTCTTTTGGAAGATATAGAACTAGAGCACTGAATAAATTCCCCTTCAGGTAACTGAATGCTACCTTACATTTATCGGTCCACAAAAAATCTTGGTCTTTCCTGGTCAATGATGTGAAGGAGGATAAAAATTGCGGGAAATCGGGCATAAATTTTATATAATATCTTGTGAGACCAAGTAACCTACTCACTTCTTTTGTGTTCTTGGGTTATTCCCAATAAAAACTTCATTGACCTTTTTTCAGATGACTGCCACACCTTGCTGGGAAACTACATTCCCTAGAAATGAACCTCTCATGTACAGAACTTATACTTCGAAAACATTTGATAAAGTTGGGCGCATCGAAGAACATGAAGGATAGTTCTAAGATGATCAGAATTCTCCTCCTATAAGAATGAGTAAATTAGGATATCATTGATGAATACAGTGCTGAACCAATCAAGAAACTCATGGGAAAAAGAGTTTATATGCCCCATGAAGACAGCTGGTGCATTATTAACCCCAATTTACTTGACTACAAATTCAAAATGCTCATACCTGCATCTTAAGGTTTTCTTCTTGAGATCTCCATCCTTCACCATTAACAGGTGATACCCCGATCATATGTCAATATTAGAAAACCAACTAACCCCTCTCATCTATTTGGAAAGATCATAGATCCTTGGAAGTGGGTAATGGTTCTTGATTGTCACCTGATTCAACCTCCAATAGTCTATGCACAACCTTATACTACCATCAACCTTTTTTGAGAACAACACTAGAGCACCCCATGGTGAAAACATAGTCCCAATGAAGCCTTTCAACATCAGATAATCAATTTTAATCCTTTACTATGAGAACACATAGGGAAGCATCATATAAAGTTCCATCAAATTCAAAGAAGCATCTGGCTGTAAGTCTATCACAGAATCGCTATCATGTTGATGGGGTAGTGTCACAAATTCCATAAGGAAAACATACAAGAACTCCCTGAGGAACCTGGGAACCTCTTCTATCCCAAAATACATTGATTCTACCAAAAACTCATCCAATATTGAAATAATGGGCTCCACACACCGACTTCTCACCTGACAGATCCGCTCACCAACGAAAACTGCTCACTGCCTATCCTCTTTCAGAAACAAGTCTCTCCTTCAGATGCAGTTTATAAAAACATGTATAGAAGAAAACCATTCGATTCCAAGGATGAAATCATATAGTTTCATATGTATTAATAAAAGACCCCTATAGGACAGATGTGGCCCCATCATCAGTCTGCACCCCCAGCATCCATCAAACAAGATGGTTTGGACTTCGACTATTGTAGTCAACACCAGGGGTATGGGAATCCTCTCTCAATCTAGTCCCAGAGTATGGGATATATTGGATTCCATAATGGAGCACGAAGATCTTGAATCAATCAAAGAACATACAAGCATAGATGATAAACTGATCGTACCTCTGATGATATCTATCCCATCTGGTGCTGCTACCTCCGCTACAAGAAACTAACCAAGCCCAGATCCTCTGCTTCTCTACTGATGGCCTCCTCTATGAACATGTTGTTGTATAGGTCCTTGAGCTTGATAAATATCAGGAGGTAGACCTCTACCCTCATCACCCACCCTAGATGGACCATAAGATTATTTCCCCAAATGTTGGAACAACCATGTTGGTAACTGATGCTGAGGATGATGTTGATCCTTCTTAACTTGAACAAACTAAGCTTGAAAAACCATGGGGGACTATTCTCAAAGATTTTTGTGAACCCTATAGAAGAAACACATCAATCCCAATCCCATAAGAATGGTATAAAAACAAGAAGGATGAAATTAAAGATGTTAAGGTCAACTCCGAGTTGGACGAATCCACGAAGGCCCTAGAGCTTGGGATCTACCACTAACAAATACACCCCTTGAGGGGTTCTTCTGGTTCCCCTCTCCTAGAAAATCTCCTCATGATTGCATCCAATCGATCACCTATACCTTCTTATGAACTTCCAGGTACATTAGAGACATAAAATATGTAACCACATACTGGATCGAAGGGCATAGTTCCTTCTCAAAACACCTCACTTGGGACTCCTTATCCGGAAAATGATGAGGGAAGAAGCATAAAAGGTCCATGAACTTGATCCCAAGCTCTCTTGTAGACATACTCCCATAATGAATGGTGTGTAGTTCCCACCTCTTCATAGACTATTGTTTGATGAGTTAAATTCTTCCTGAAACTCCTTCTAGATGTCAAACCACAAATTTCTTCCTCCTACTACTCTCCCAGATATAATGTCTACCACTAATACACAACTCCTCACATATGAATAACTTCCAAGCGGACCAAGTACTCTACTGGGTCCTGGATTAAACTAAAATCAATCTCAAGAACCTTTTTAAAACTGTAACTTTCTATATCGAAAACTCTCCCCTCGTAATTTTTCAAACCCTAATGCTGAAAAGTTACCAAAATCCTCCACCATTTATCATCATCCTCATCTAGATCAACCCTTCTTCGATCAAACGAATCAGAATTTTAAAACAGCGTTTCCTGAACTACAAGAAGACGATGACCAGGATCCATAGATGAAAGATAAACAAGGATTTCCAAGGCTAGGCATCATGAATTTCATTATGATATATTTTAATTAACATAATACTTTTAATTATTTTTATTCATTTTTACATTCCCCAAACAACCTAATTAAAACAAGAAAACAAGACATCATGATGCATGTACCTCTCCTTGGTCTATAACCTAGAAGCAGTACCATCTCAATTGGTTTCCCAATAGGCTCAGAACCCATGTACTGGATTAGGAGGGGGCCAAAAATCTTATTCCCTAGCTAGTCTCCCTAGACAATTTCATGCAGTAAGGTTAGTTGACATTATTCTCATACCAACCCAAGAATTCATCATTGTGCCTAAGTCAAGAATCCATCCTATCTCTTAACCATTAGACTTTGATACGACTCTATCACAACCCCCTATGTCCAAATATACCCTTACTAGTTGGAAATGAAGAAAGGGTGATAATGACCCCCCGAGTCCCACCTCCAGTAGGCCCCAGGTTAGCGACTAGCACCGAGGGTGTACAAATCTTACAAAATGGGAGGCATTACCCTTTATATGAAAATAAGATGATGAGATAGGATGTATGAACCAAAAACAACTCCATTAAATATATACAATAAAACCAAAAACCATCCCATAATTCATGTGTAACTAGAACTGATACACATATTAGCCTCCAAAGTAAGTACCCAAAAAAAAATGGAGTTGCACAACAACAACTGTCCCATGGTCAGAGCTAGTAACATCCAGTATGGTCCATGTAATCCTCCTAGAAACCTTATACCAATTTTATATACATAGGGTGAGAATAATTATATACTTAATAGGAAAACCAAAGTCTCTCATGAATAATTGTAAGGAGCATGCTAATACGCCTGTGAGAAAACTACCAAACCAAACAACACCAAACATGTAGACAACCCATAACCTCAACCTCACCAAGTCATTCTCACCAAATATCATAGGCCAAGTAATACAATGTAATATAAAGAACATCGATGATAGGGTACCCCACACCACTTTCTCCTCGATTATCCACACTCATTACCTAACACAAGACATTATGGTGCTCCCCTCTCTTCCAAATATACCATATCACATCCCACCTGCACACACCTAGGCCTCACAACACACCCCACTCGAACACACATGGGCCTCACAACACAACACATCTTATCCCAAAGACACTTGTGATTCCATATCACAATGAATCATGAAGACACCTGGGACACCACATCGCAACTCATCCTGAAGACATTTGGGATACCACATCTCATCACATATCACCCAAATAAGCTTGGGTCATCATATCCTTAAATACAGAGTAGATAAAATTTGGTTTCTATCCACCCCCCATGAGATGTTTGGGAAAGACACCCTCCCCCATGACGATGGGGGTTTTCGAAACATAGTGCTCAACAAGGGTGGGGTGCATATTGAAATAATGAGGAAAATACAAGTATATATATATATAGTATCAAACTCTTAAACCAACCTATGATTTAAAGTAGATCATCAACCAACTGTAAAAATCCCCCAATTCTACTTCCAAGACCAAATACACAACCCTACACAAGTAGATCACAAACTACTGCTCATTTTTAGTTTTTATTTACCACTTAACCATTCACCAGATTTTACCATTTCAATCCTCCCAATTAATATTTATTCATTTTTCTATCCACAATAATTGGAAAAATATCAGGAAAAACAAATATCAAGCAGCACAGTAAAAGTCATTTTAGAGGGTCAAGAGTCCTGGTTATCTTATGCAGTTTCACACTTCTTCCACATTTAATACCCAATCATGATAAATCATTCACCGACCTCTAGATATGGGGTGAAGCTTTATGCATGTTACTCATGAATAAATTCTAGGAAAATTACTCCTACAATCACTATTATCCTTATTCAAATTCATCCTTCCCACATAATCATATCAACAGAACTACCCCCTGCACATAACCATGCCTAAAACTACATCACAACAAATACACATGTTAAAAAATATTTTTAGATATAATAGGGCATACGTTTTTCAAATTCACTTCGTTAACTCATGGTGTTATCATAGAAACTATATGATCTTGGAGAATCCATTTATTATCTGAATATACATGGTTAAACTGTTTTTATATATAACAGTTCAACGGAAACCAAAAAACATGAATTACACCTGCCATAGAGTGAAAAATCAAGGACCCACATTGACCTTTATTTTTAGTGGGTAGTCAGCCCATAATATCACAATATCAATAGTATGAATAACACAGTAAGATCATGTGTCACTTTCCCTGGACCTATGTATATTGATTTTAAACTATTTTGATCATCACTATTAATATTGAATCAAACATATCCCTATAATATGATCATTTATATACCTATTTTATATGATACACAATTAATAAAGATGAAGGAAATAATACCTAGAAGAAGAATGATCGACACTTCCTGGTTGCACCAAAAATAGGGGTGCACGTCCAAAAGGTAATTATCTAGGGAAACATGAACCAACTGTTGGAAAAATCTCCAAGGAAGAAGGTTTTGGGGATTTCTAGTCTCAATAGAAAGACAAAGAAAAATATGTAAGGGGAAG
The DNA here is from genome assembly GCA_963277665.1 of Viscum album. Lineage (NCBI taxonomy): Eukaryota > Viridiplantae > Streptophyta > Magnoliopsida > Santalales > Viscaceae > Viscum > Viscum album. The sequence goes on from CAUJRU010000877.1 coordinate 46,234, forward strand.
AAAGATATCTCAGATTTAGAAAGACTAGATCTGAGATATGGTATTATATATAATTTAAATTTCCATTAAAGGTGGATCTGACCAAGACAATGTATTTTGACCATTTAAATTCCTTCAAACTCTTAGAAAATTAAATAAATGATTTATAGAATTTGAAGTGGAATCCAAACCACTTAAATATGAAATTAAACTCATTTTATGTCAAATAAAGGTTTCAAAAAGATAAAAACTTGAAAAACTAGAAAATTTTGGAAATTTGGAAAATTATTGAAATGAGTTACTACTACCACCAGGATGAATCACCTATAGACAAGTCATGGGTGGATGAGTCACTAATAGTGAGCCACCTCCAGAAAATCACTATCAGATGAGTCAATGCCAGTGATTCAACTCCTAACGAGTCAATGCCAGGCAAGTCACTTACATATGAGTCACCACCTATAAGTGACCATCAGCAAATCACCAGCAGATGAGCACCCCTAGAATTAGTTACCTCTAGAATGAGCTATGTCCAAAATGAGTTGCCTCTCGAATGAGCTACTGACAGAATGATCTATAATAAGAATGAGACACCACCAGAATGAGGTACTATTGGAAAACAAGAAATTTGGAAATCTATTGAAATTTGTCACCATTGGATTGACAATCATGTCCCAAAACACCCTAGACTACTCTCAAACACCTCAAATATCAATTATTTAGAAAATTAATGGGATGGAAGGTTCGAACAATACAAATATAGTAGAAAATAATGAAAATAAGGAGATTATTAGTTGAAAACCCTCTCAAATAGACAAATAGTGGATGAGTTGTTTGAGATATTAAGTATTTTCTATGTAATTTAACTTTTAATATTACTTAAATTTTCCATGTTAGAAATTTTTTTAAACCTTGGTTACGTATTTTTATGTCCAAAAATGAAATTACCCTTATTACCTAATTTAAATATAATTATTTAAAATATGAAAACCATTTTATAATATAATGTTTTAACAAGTGATAAATTTTAATTTTATAATAATAAATTTTTTAAAAAATAGATTTTTCATAAAATATCTCTTATGTTCCAAAATATCTATTATGATTTTATAAAATAAAAATATTATTTTAAATTTACAATTTTACTTTTTAAATATATATTTTATATAAAAAGAAGTTTCATAAATTTTAAATCCCTTCTTATATCCAAATGATTTTATAAAAAGTCTTTGTATTTGTAAAAAGTATATTTTTCACTATTTTCCTAAAAATAAATATTTTAAGAAAAATCGCAAATTTTTGAACCTTAGATAATTTAAATTTGATTAATTGGAAAATGAAATACGATTTATAAAAATAATTATGTATATATATATGATGTAGTGACCCTGAACCCACCAAGATGGGTTAGTGTAGTACTACATTACATTGACATAAGATACTAGAAATCGCATATAGAAGAACCTTGTTTATAAGTCTTGGTAAAATAAATACGTATTTTGTTCCTACATTACATATGAATACGTAAATTAAATAAATTATTTTTTTTAAATAATAAAATTATTTCCTCTAGTATATCCTTTCAAATTAAACATAGTACACTTCAGGGATTCCAGAGAAAATAAAAAAATAAAGGGGTTTCTCAAAATCATGGTAAGGGTTCAGTATAATTGAAACTTTCATAAATCAATAGGAAAAATCAAATTTTAAGGTAAATAACTGATAAAAAATTCCGTATAAATAAATAGGTAATAAATAATCAATAAGGAAAGTTAAATAATTGAAAACACATTCAATTTAATCAATAACAAAGAATGAAATGAATCCAGAGATAATATTATTTTGAAAATATCCTGGGTAATAATAACTAAAATCATAAAGTATGAAATGATTAATTGTTGGACATCATGTCTTGGGAACATGACCCTGCCACCATTAATACCTTTCACAATATGGTTTAAACCATAGGTAAAAACATATTTAATTATATTTAAATTGATTTATCTCATGAGACCTACTGATTGATAGAGGGGAAATATAATATTGGTAACTGCCTATCAATGTATGTATCAAATATTCATTATATATCAACTAATTGAATTAATTCCAAAATTAATATTTCTAAACATCAAATATCTATATTTATTAATGGATATATTTTTATGCATTTCCCGAGTCCATCAAATAACATTCAAAGTAAAACATTGTATATTGAAATGAGATAAAGTCTAAGAACTAATAACATACATGATAACTAATATGGGTATTTTTATGAAATTTAATGTATAATGATCACATGGAAGTGAATATTTTAGGGAGAAGTTTATGATTATAAATTGAAATAAGTAATTTAATTTCAATACCATCCATGGTCAAAATAATCATAAACCATCTTGAATAAAAATAAGTATTATATCAAAAAATACCCATTGGAGTAAGAATAAAGGTTTTTTTGTCATTGATGAATATAAATTCCATAAAAATATATTTATAAACATTCTTGAGGAAAATATATATTTGTTGAAAACATTTTCAAAATTTATTTCTTTTGAAAATCACATTTAAAAAAAATACCTGAAAAATATCATTGTAAACATGTAAAGGAAGATTAAAATAAATGAATTTCATGAAATCAGATAATTACATAAATTCCTTAAAATTTTAAATAACATTCCATTTACAATGTAATATGGTTTGGAATTTGTGTTGTTTAAAAAATTACAAGAAGATTCCTTTCACATTTTATGTAAAAGACAAAGGGTAATAATATTGAAAATTAAATAAGAATCCTATGAATTTTTTTTGTAAAGAGTAATAATGGGAGATATTTCTGTTGGCAAACCATTTTTTAAATGTTAAAAATTTTGTAATTTTTTTAGAAAAGAAGGTATTGGAAGAAAAAATATTTCTGACCGAAGGGAGAAATGATGTAGGATTTTTGTCAAAACAATCTAGAACATTTTAAGTAACAAAGAGTTTAAAAATGAAACTATTACTTTAAAACATCATAAATAACTATAGTATGTTAAAATTAAATAGTTTTATTCCTAAATAGTCAAATAATTTTCTTTTAACTGAAATTAAGGAGTAAACCATCTTGATTAAATGAGATTGTGAAATAAATATGTATCATATTCATAATGTTCAAGTGAGAATTAATCAATTAATATATTATATGTGTCTAATGTAAATCTATATAAATAATGTGAAAATAAAATAAAATAAAATAAATATATATTACACCCATAATTATATCATGACATAATCAAAAAAGTATAAGATTAAACCAATGTATGAAAATTGAGTTAAGAAATCCCTCACCACTTGGTAACTTTTAAGTTAAATCCCCTTATATAAAATAATTCAAATTGAAACATAAAATAGTATGAATAATAAATTATTCATTATATTAAAACATAAAGGGATATTACATACACTGTAAAAAATAATTTAGGCGCACTACATTACAATGTTCCTTAATGAAATGAAATTGAGATGAATTCCCTTATAATTATCTCCATTTTGGTTGAATGTGATTCCAACTGTTGTATAGTGGTTTTAAACATGTCGTTAAACTATTCCAAAACCATACTAGTATTTATAATATCATATATTATCCTTTTGTAACAACTTATTACCCATTCATTGACAATATTTAGTTTTTTAATTGTTTCATGTATTAATTACCTTTTTTTCTTTTGATTGTTTTATTAGGAAAGATCTAGTTATTGAATATATTATATAGTTCTAGCATATTTAGAATAATAATAATTAAATAATTATCATATTTTTATATCAATGTTACTTTTAAAACATATTATGAATTATGGTTATGAAAAATGAATCACATTATGATCATGCAGGTGATAGGTCATACGTACGCATTAATAACGTTTCCACTTTTCAATGATCATTATGAAAAAGATGTAATTAATATTTTACTTTTCAAAAAATGATCAGAAGATTTCATATACACATTATATACTTATTTATATTATTAATGCGGCTTGGTTATGAAAGAGAGTCACAAAAATTCATGAAGGTTATATTCCACACATACATGAATGATGTTACCATCTTTACTTGACTGAAGAGGAAAGTAAGAAAATTATGTATATTATTCTTCCAAAATAATATATATTTCATAAATACTATAATTAATTAATTTATATCTCATTCCATTTTAACATTATTCCTTATCAACTTCTATATAAATTGTTAGTGAAAGACGAATCAAATTGCTTCGCGAGTCGGTAGTCTATTTTACCCAACCTTGAGAGTCGAAAATTGAAAAATGAACGACACCGCTTCATGAGCTGGTAGTCTATTCATAGACATGAATAAAGAATTTTTGAACCATTTAATAAAAGTGGATATGGTTTTAGGTCATTAACTTATTATAAAAATATCCTAGTATTTTTAATATATTTGTTTATTATATTATCATTGTAAAATTAAAATTGAAGGGTGGGGGGAGAAATAAGTAAAATAATGATGCTTGTTGAAGATCATTACCTCTTCTTCTGGTATCATCGTTAGGTTTGAACTAAATACTTCCTAGGATGTATTTATACAAAAAACGGTTTCTAGGATGCGGTTAGAGACATTAAAAAGTGATTTTAGGGGTTATATGAGGCAAATGTATTCAGATATGTAAAGAAGGTAAAAGATTGTGTTCCCTTTTATAATTGATGAGGAGTAGAATTTTTGTAAGAAATAAAAAGTATACACTATTTGATGGTATACCTTACCTGATGTGAGTCCGAAATAAATCAATAATGTATGAGAGGTTTGATGTGTTCAACACACATAACTAAGAAAAATAAATTTTTATCATATTATTTTTTAGTCTTTAAGTTGACTCAATTTAACCCTTTTAGTTTTTACCACGGTAAATTATATATTTTTACATACCTAGGTAATTTATCCTTTAAGAATATATTTAAAATTAGATTTATTAGTTAATTTATACCTAATGATTTTATATATGAATCCTAATTTTTTAAATAAAATATTATATGTGTGTGTACAATTAATTTTAATACAAACACATGTAATGTGTAAAATGCCATTTTAACCTTAATCATCATAAGTAATTTTAACTATTTTCACTAATCATTATGGTTAGAAATTGATTTAACCATATTAAATAATATAAATTTACTTTTTTAAAATATGGAATTTAGTTGGCCAAATTCAACTCACGTAAGTGAAATAATTTAATCTTAAAATAACGCCACGAACATGATGAGAAAGATAATTTTTAAAGAAAAAATGTTCAAAAATATAAAATGTTTTTATATAAAAATTAAATATAAAAGTGATTTATATCAATTAAATCATATTAGTTTATATGAAATTTAGCTAATGTTACATCAGAACCAATTCAAAATATAGTTTATCCTTATATATTATTTAAATGAAAAAGTTATTTTTCAATTAAGATTCTATATTTTATCCTACTGATAAAAAAATGAAGTTTCTTAGAAAAATATCCAAAACTCACCCTAAGAACATTTTTATATTCATATTTCAAAAATGATGTTTTTTTCAAATAAATTTTATAACAGTGGTAAAAAATTAATTATAATTTATATGTGCAGAGACATGAAAAAGCATTTTTTTAGAAAAAAAATATTTTTCAAAAAATATCTTTTTTATTTTAAATGATTCTTATTTGATTTATAATGAATAGATAATAATAATTTTCGTAATTTAGTTAGTACAACAAATACCCTCTATTCTAACATCTAAGTGATAACTACCATAATAAATAATAATATTTTAATAATATTCAAATTTTGTTTAAACTCAATGTTGTGTGTAATGAAAGATAAACTCAGTGGTTCATATAATTGAAGCTAAACATAGTGTTTCATTCACGCTATTTTTAAAATATAATGTTCTGATTTTAGAATTTCAGGGTGTTACATTCCCCCCACCTTTAATAAATTGCATCTTCATAATTTAAAGTTGATCTCAATAGAGATGGGATTGATATTCGAAAATTAAATTGTTGAAAATACCACATCATAAAAGGGTTAATAAAATAACCAATTAATATTAGAGAATGGGAAATAAAAAGGTCATATGCGATAACACATAAATAGGTTTATATTTAGAAGAACATTGGTGGAAAATGAAGATGTGGACATAGAGGAAAAGCATAAATAATTATAAAGATTAATTAAGGTAATTGATAATAAGGTAATGAATGATTAATGGAAAGTTAAGGGACTTACAACCATAATTTTTTATGACTTAATAGTATGTATAATTCATATGATATGAAGGTAATAGTGTAAAATTTTTATTTCATGATTATTTTCCAAAATTGGAGGAATTATTTTATAGCATATAAATATATGGAAATATACATATATGACACATTTCTAATTAATAAAAACAATTTAATATTTTGGGGGTTCTAAAATAAATTTCCAATTAATTGGTTACTCCAAAAATGAATATCAATAATTGAATTTTTTATTCATGAAGAACTAAAATCCACTTTTAATGGATTAGAAGGCCAAAAAAAGAGTCACATGTATTTCTGTCTTTCTGAAACTATCTTAAAAAACCAATATTATTAGCATAAGTTATATGTTTTAATAAATAAATTTCTAAACTTAAAAATTAATAATACTGGTTCATCAATAATATTTTTTTTCCAAATTTTTTTTCTTAAAAAACTAGATATTAACAACGACTTCGCTTAGTCCAGTGGTAGGTGATACATCATTATCAACCTTCAGGCATGGGTTCATGCCCCACATCCTTACCGGACACAATGGGTTTTCACTAGACATACATGTTTTACGTTATCAAAACTATATTAATATAATTCATATAACATTCCTAAAAATTATTATAGACATCCTTGAAATAAAAATAATCATTAAAAAAACATTTTAATTAGGTCTTCAATACAATATCTTTTTATGAAGTGTAAAAATATTATTTTACTTTAATTTTAATGTATTAATGATCATATTAACCCTAAACTTTATCAATACCTTTAATATAACATCTATAGAATTTATCTCTATTATTCCTCAAGTAAATTTTCTACGAAATTATATAGTTACAATAAATTCTCACTAAAATTTCTTTAATATTTGAAAAATCCCATCACATAAAACCTAGAAAGTTGTGTTTAAGACTTAAAACATATGATCCAATTTAAATTCATTATCCCATGATTTTTCCATAAAAACTATGTTAATGAATTCATATATAATTCTAACACATTATGAAGTATTTTGGTATTTATTATAACCAAAATACCATAGGTAAAAATACATCAATTTTTTTTGAATCTAAATACATAAATAATTCTTCCATTTTATTTCCATATATAACTTTTATTTTCCTAGGGTTTAACCATTATAATTCATTATCATTATCTATTGAAATCCTTTATAATGTTTTGTAAATAAAATGAGTATTATCATAAGCATATTCCCTAGGCATGTCAAACTAGGTGCGTAGTAAGGCCCATTTTCATGTACCAGGTGACAATTATTTCCATACTAATGAACCCTTTTCAATGTTATTTCCTCCAGGTATATTTTTTCTAAAACAAAGTCCACTTATAGTATCCAAATATTAAATTATTTCAAGGAGAAACCACATACTATCTACCTTAACAAAATATTAAGATGTTCTTATATACACATCCTCTAAATCTATAATTGGGTTATTTTATATAATATATGTTTTCCTAAATCTAGTTTCAAATGTTTCTACTAGAATTCCTTTGGAAAAAAATATAACAACCCTGACCCTAGAAATCTAGAGATCATTTTTTATTACATTACATTGGTAAAGGAGTCACATCCCGAAGGACACAATATTTTAGCAGTCTTTATAAACAAGATAAAAACATGATGGATACATTACATATGAATTTAAAAATTACAACACATTTTTTTTGAGAATAATTTTTTTCCCTCTAGCATATATTTTCATATCAAACATAGTACACTTAATGTATTCTTGAGAAAGGAAACAAAATAATAGTGAGCTCAAATTTTCTATAAGGGTTAAGTACAATGGATTCTATCATGAATCAATATGAATAATCAACATGGATAGGTAAATAACTAAGAAAAAAATTCTATTTACATAACTATATAAGCAATAATCAACATAGAAATGTGAATGATTGGAAACACATTAAATTTAATCATTAGTTTTTGAATGTAATGTATCAAAAGATAATATCATTATGAAAATTACCTGGATAATAATAACTAAAATTTTAATATAGACAATGATGAATTTTTAAACATCCTATCTCAATAACATAACACCCCTACCATCAATACATTTTATAAAATGATTTAAACTATATATAAAAACCCTTTTAATGTTATCATAAATGATTTTTATCCTGAGTACTACAAATGTGTCCATGGGATATATAATACCAGCCCCCACCCGTCACTGTATGTCTAAAGAATTCTTCAAAAATTGAATAATAGATTTAATTCATGAATTAATATTCATTGACATAAAATATATGTATTTAATAAAGGATATATATTTATAAATATTTCCACAATCAATCATATATATTTCAATGTAAGACATCATATATAGAAATAAGATACAGTTTAACAAGTAAGAATATCCATTATAAATAATATTTTCATTTAGGGGAAATTTAATGTCTAATGATCACATGGAAGTGAATATTTCAATGGTATGTTAATGAGTACAAAATAAAACAAGTTAATTTCAATACTATCTTTAGTAAAAATAATCATAAACCACCCAGAGGAAGAAAAAGGATGATATCTACAAATAACCATTAGAGTAAAAAGAAATGTTTTTTTTCTATTCGTGAATTTATATACCATAAAAATATCATTTAAAAAATTCTTGAGGGAAATTTCCTTTTTTATGTGGGAAAAAAAATTTGAAACTTTTTTTCTTTGAAAATCATATTTAAAAAAATTTTATTTAAAAATATCCTCATAAAATTGAAAATTATGTTTCAATGAAATGATGGTCCCTATGCCCTTTAATTCCATATATTCTATAAATTTTATAAAGAACATTACTTTTGTAATGTAAAAATGTTAGTATTTTTCATTGTTTAGAAAATGATGAGAATATTCCTTTCACATTTTCAGTAAAACCCATGGGGGAATTGTTTCAAAAATGAAATAATATTCCTTGGAAATTTTTTTTATAAAGAGTATAAATGAATGATAATTCCATTTATAAGTCATCTTGAGATGCTTAAAAGCATTTTTAAAAACAGTTTTCAAAAATATGGTTTTGGAAAAAACATGGTTTTGGAAGAAAACAGATTTCTGACCAAAAAGAGAAATAAGGTTATATTTTCTTAAAAATATATGTAAAACATTTAAATAGAAAAAGAGTTTAAAATGATAATATTAAATGAAAATTTTATTAATAATCATGGGATAATAAAAATAAATATTTTTATTATTAAATGGCCAAATAATTTCTTTTAAACGAATTTTATGATTAAATAATCACGATTATAATGGGATTGTAAAATAAACCTTGATAAGGATCATAACATTGAAGTGACAATTAATAAATGAATATATTTTGTATATAAACTCTAAATCTCTATATTAAACTTGTAAATACAATATAATATAATAAAAATTTATTACACACATAATTTAATCATGATATAATCAAAGAAGTAGATGTTTAACCCAGTGAGTGGAAATTGAGTTAAGAAATCCCTTACCACTTAGTAAATTTTAACTCAAATCCCCTTAGATGAAATAATTCAAAATGAAACCTAAAATACCACGAATAAAAAATTATTGATGATATTACATGTCAAAGGGATAATATATAAACAATATAAAATAAATTAGGTGCATAACTTTATAATGCTCTTTAATGGAATGAAATTGAGATGAATTCTCTTACCTTACACTCCCTTTTGGATGAACATTACATAACCTAATATATAGTGGATTTAAAAATGTTGTTAACTTATTCCAGAACGATATTAATATTTATATTATCCTATATGATCCTCTTATAAAATATTATTACCATTTCATTAATAATATTTCATTATTTTCATTGTTTTTGGTATTAATTTCCTTGTTTTCTTATTCATGTTTTATCTTGAATGATCTAGTTCATACACCTATTATGTAGCTATATCATCTCTTGAATAATAATAATGACATAATTATCATATTTTTAAATCAATCTTAATTTTTAAATAAACCATGAAGGATGTTTAGTAAAAATTAAGCACATTTTGATAATGGAGACGGTAGGTCTTCAAATGCATGAGTAACGTTTCCATTTATCAATGATCATTATGGAAAGGAAGTAAGTAATATTTTACCTTTCTATAATGATTATAATATGATATATAATATGTTATATAGATATATATATATCATAAAAGTGGTGTGGTGATGAGGTAGAGTCACATCACTTCCTGAAGGCGGTAGTCCACACATACACAAATGATGTTATCATATTTATGTGATTGAAAAGGAAAGAAAAAAATGATGTATATTATTTTTAAATATTTATAAATATGTAATTAAAATCATAATTATTTTATTTATATCACATATAAACAATAAAATCATTACTTATCACATTCCATGTAAAGTGTTAGTGAAAGATGAATTACTTCACTTCAAAAGACTAGTCTGCCATACGTACGAACGACTTTATCGTGTCTCTAAAAGAATGGAAGATAATAATATATATATGATATAATGAAACAAAATGTATAATAATTTTATAAATATTATATATGTACTTTATATTAATCACCATACCCAACCTTGAGATTTGGAAATGGAAACAACAAATGACATCTATTCTTGAGGTGGTAGTATACTGTTCACAAGAACAATGATTTCGTTAACCAATGGATAAAAGTGGAGATGTTTTTGGGTCATTAAATTATTAAAAGAACATAAAAGAATATGTATGATACTAAGGTTATTATATCATCATTGTGTAATTAAAATTGAAGGAGGCAATGATAGAAGTAAAATAAAGATGTTTATTAAATAATATCACCTCTTCTTATGGTAACCTCCTTAGGTTTGCACTAAAATATTCCCCAGATGGATTTATAACTAAAATAACACTTCTAGGGTTATGGTAGGGAATTATGAAATTTATTAGGGTAATATAATTATGATATAAATTTCTTGAGATGTGTGAAATGGGGGGAGATTGAGTTTCCTTTTATAATTTAGGAGGATTTCCATTTTGTTAAATACACAAAAATATTCACTATTGGGAGTCCCCCTTGCCGCATGGACCTAAAAAATTGATCAATAATGGATTTTATAGTTTATTTGGTAGATAAAAAACTACAACACACTAAAATAAATACGTTTTTATCTTATCATTCTATATTATTTAAGTTTGGTCAATTTTATCAATTTAGTTTTTACTAAGATAACATGTATATTTTTATTTACCTAGTTAATTTACCCTTTAAGACTAAAATTAAAATTAGTTTTATTAGATAATTTATACCTACTAATTATAAATATCAAATTATATTTTTTCAATAAAAGTCCTCTATTTTTGTAAAATTATTTTTTATTCAAATGGGTGTAATGTGAAGAGCCAAGTTTTAACCTTAATCATGTTAATTAATTTTAAGTATTTTGGTAATAATTATGGTGAAAAATTAATTTGAATTTATTAGATAATATAGATTATTCTGATTCTAAATAAGGAATCCATTTGGACATATTCAACTCCCAAAATTGATATAATTTAATACAAAATTATCCTCGTAGACGTGATGAGAAACCCAGTTCTTAAAGTTAAAATGTTAAAATGCTTGAAATTTTTTTAAATCCAATTCTTGTATAAAAATGACTACAATGAAATAAATTGAGTAAATTGATATAAAATTGAATTAATTTTTGTTTAAAACCAACTCAATATATATGGTTTAACAATACCAATTATTAAAACTAAAAGGATGTTTTCAATTAAAATTCAATATTTTTCACTATTTATCAAAAAATGAAACATCTTAGAAAAATACAAAAAATAAAAACTAAGATAATTTTGTTAGTCTAATTTCAAAAATTATTTTTATTTTATAATTTAAATTTTCTAAAATAAGTAAAAATTAATTAAAAATTATTTTCCCAAAGCACAACTAAACTACATTTTAGAATAATACAGTTTTTTCAAAAAATATTTCATTGTATTTTGAAAAATTACCATATTATTTATAAATAATTGATAACAGTAGTTTTAATAATTTATTTAGTATTATTAATAACTTCTATTCCAATGGTTAGGCGATAACTATTTTATTAAACAACAATATTTTAACAAAATTTCACATTTTGTTTAAACTCAGTGTTATGTGTGAAGCAAGCTATACTCAATATTGTGTTTAATGAAAGATAAAATATGCATTGCATGTAAGGAAATAAATTTTTTTTGTTATATGTAACGAAATTTATACTTAGTGTTTCATGCTCATACGCTATCAAACACAATGTTTTAATTATAAAATTCCAGGGTGTTACCTAAAAAATTTATCTTTTAAATCAAAACGTAATTTATATAGAAAAGAAATTGTTTTTATAAAAAATAGATCACTTAAAAAATTACATGTTATTAATATTATTTAATTTTAATTACAAAGTTGAATTGAGTATCTATATATTTATTTTTCTCGGTTCTATATTTGAAATAATGCTTTTAAAAGTGAATCAATTTTCATTATTGAGGTAAATGAAAATAATATTTAGAAAAATAAAATTATTATAAATATATATCTTAAATGATATTATTATTAATTTATTAAGATTTATATTTTTTAGTAATTTTTAATTAAATTTTATCATCAATTTTTTATTAAAATAAATATTTATTATTTATAAAAATATATTTTGTAAAATTATATTTTATTGATATTCGAAATGTATAAAATACATGTATTAATATAAAATTTATTACATTTTTAATTACACGTTCATGTCATCCTTACTCTTATATAGATTTCATAATGTGGTTACTTAAATTTATACCCACTAATTTAATGCAAATATTATTATGGATATATTTACTATTTATAATTTTAACTTAATAAAATTAATTGTGGTTTGTTTTAGTTTAGTGTTGTGTGTAAAGAATTTTAATAAAAATATTATTTATTTTAAAAAAATTAATAAAAAAAATATCAAGATGTCACATTCTCCCCCCTTAAATAAATTATTACTTCACAATTTTCTCATATTGATAAATAAGTTAAAAAAATATAATTCTTACCTTGAATTTGACTAATTATGGTCTTCTTTTACATTGTTGATATTTATTTCATCCTTTATCATGAAGTTTACAACTCCAATAAAGAAATGGTTATGTTTTTTATGGTGTTTCTCTTATCCAATGAGAAGAAAGATTTGATATTTTGAAATCAATTGGAAGTGTCACCATGATCCATATAAATTTTGGAGGAATTAGAATGTGTTGGGATGATCAAATAGTTTATTACAGGTGAGTTAAATATTTGAACAACCTTACAAATCTGTCAAACATGCTTTTGTAGAAATAATTATGATTACATATTTTGGAAGGGATATGATTTTTTTGAAAAATTTATTTTATTTTATCATGATAAATTATATTTGAACTGTAGAAAAAACATATTTAAAATATGAAATAAATTATCTAATACCAAATTATAACATGAATAATTACTTCATAACATTAATTATCACAAATGTAACCCAATTTTTATAATTGTTTTGTAATTTTTTTACCTGGTTATCCCAATTTCTAACTATAAAGTAATTTAATGGAAATTTAGGTATGGGAATATTTTATTGAAAATTCATTGAAAAAAACTAATAACATAGAAGGAATTCTAGATATACCCAAACTTATGAATGTATGGGTTTTAAAATAGGTTGTCCATTTTCATTTTCCTATTAGGTTCTCCAACCTACTAGTTATATGTTAGATACAAAAATTCTATTTAAATATTTCAAAATGGCTCGTATAAAGAATGTGAATCACCAAAAAAATCTTCAGGGAGTGTCAAACCAGGTGTGGAATTAGGCACACTTATCATGATCTTTGTGAAGATAGAGTTAACACTCAACCAACCTTTTTCAGGTTTGTTACACCTTGGTGAATCTGATAACAATTAATATACCCCAAACCCCCACTCTGAGATCTGGCTCTAAAAACCACATTATTTACAATTGTCTTTGAAACCAATTAATACAAACAAATATATAGATGTCTTTATTTTTCATCAGTTCCATAAGTTAGACATAACATCTCACAAATAATCTCATAAGCCCAAGATCAAAAGTATTAGTGTCTTTGAGTATTAGATACATAAGGAACTCATTTTATAATACTTGTGAACATTTTTCTATAATTGAACCCCACTAGATGCATGTTTTTGTTTTACTTTGTTACAATCATCGTCATAACATAGGGAATTGAAACATCAGAAAGGGGTGATATCAAAATCTAATTAAGGGAAAAACACATCAATATGTAATGAAGGGTTGGATGATAAGAATACGAGAGCATAATATAGGGATAAATATCTATTAAAAAAATATGAACCAATAAGATATTTTTATAAAAAAAAAGTACATGTAATATCAAATGATAAAATATATGTGATTGAGATAAAAGTGTGGAATGATTAGATAAATTATCAAATTCCAAGTTCATAATAAAGGTAAGTAACATAGATTTGTCAAAGTAAGTAGTGATATAGGGAATTAAATTATTTGGAAAAAATAAAATCACAATTATGGCCACACACAGTCTTTGTGACATTTTATTACCACAATTACACTCACACACTGCCTTTTTGAGTATAGATAACAACAATTACACTCACACATAGTATATTTGAGAAACACTTGCTATAAGCACACTCACAGAGAGTATTTTTTAGTATAGTATACTAAAATTACACTGACACATACTATTTTTAATCATGGAAACCAAAATTTCACTCACTCATAGTCTTTGTGTGTATTGATAACCCCAATTACACTAATGCATATCCTTTGTGAGCATATCTTACTATAATTAAACTCATGCCCAGATCATTATATAACAAGATAAAAATCCTTAACCAATGCATTTGAGGTATAAAAGGACACCTCCCATCTCATATTGATAAACCAAACATATGTGTCCAAAAAAAGAATCATATATAATATATGAATTAACCATGGAAATAAAATGGGTTTCTTAATATTTCCAAATGTTTTTACAAGAAATTACCTCAAGAATGAGGTTGGATGTACCCATAATTCAATCATCCAAATGAATTATTTTAAACAACAATTTAGAGGGAGATTCATGAAAAATTACTCTGAAGGAGTTATAATTTTTTTTTTGAAAAAATAAGAAAATAAAAAAGATATTAGGAAAAGATATTTTATAGAAAATTTTTAACATTTTTAAAAAAATATAAAGTTATCAGCCACTTTTAAAAATAATTTTATGTAAAGTGACATGGATACATTTTTAGAATAACTCATTAAAATAAATACAAAAAATGGATCCATGGAAAAGACATAATTATTTTCCTAAGGGAATATGGAGTGAATGATAAAATATTTTATCATGAATAAAACCACTTTATTATTTTGATATACATTTATTGAAACCTACATTTATTAAAAAAAGATTCCATTTTAAAATTGGTAAATATAATTAATACGATCACAAAAAATAATACATATTTTAATTTAAAAATAATAAAGGAAAAAACTTACAGGATTTTTGGATATGGACCTGAAAGAAAAATATATGATTTGTGGTAGATGAGAATAATTTTTAACGAAATTATACATTTATGAGAAATAAATCCATCAATGAAGAAGCTTAGAATTATAAATTTAATTCTCCCTTGAGATAAAGTGAACGTATCATATAATGAAATATTAGGGTGGAAGAAACAAAATATAGAATAAAGAAGTTCATGGAGAAGCATTATAAATAAAATAAAGAGGATTTGATCAAATAAAATTCCTTACAACATTGGTATCTCTTGAATCGAAATACCATGATTGGTAGAACATGAGATGGATTTTTAAATATCTTGAATTTTACGAAAATATCATAAAAACATACATAAGGAAGTATACACACCACATAATATAAGAAAAGTTGTGAATATGGAATATGTCTAAAAGAAAGAAAAATGAGATGAGAAACCCTTACCTGAACTTTCAACTTTCACAAAATCACTCCAATGTCATATAATAATTGGAAGACTTTAAGGAAACCTTCTTGAGTTAGATGGTATTTGGAAAATGTATCAGGATCAAATGCTCTATAATTTTGGAAGGAAATAATGTATATTATAGAATATAATTTTAATTCTTAGTGTATCTTTTAAGGGGTGGATGGGTATCCTTTTATATATTAGATAACTGGCACTTTTGTAAACATTTATAAATTAGTATTAAAGGATTTTTATTTTTAAAGGAATGTTTATCCTAAGTTGAAAATAATGGAAATATGGTGATTCTTTGGAAGACACTACTCTTATACACACAAATAAGAGATAATTGTTTGATATATTTCAGCATTTTCCTCTTAATTTAACTTTTTACTATAATTTTCTTTTACCATAGTAACTATTTTCCCCTTTAATACTTATTTTATGACCAAAAATTAAATTAAAATTTTTATCTTATCTGAATCTGATAATTCAAAAAATAAAACCCATTTTATATTATTAAATATCTAAAATTGATAAAAATAAATTTTAAAATAATCAACATATAACACAGAAAAAACAATATTAAAAAAATAGTATTCAGGTTCCAAAATGTCAATTATGATTTTGAAAGTTAAACAAAATAAATTTAATGTGTAATTTTTCAAATTAAAAAAATATTCTATTAGTAAAATGATTTATAAATTTTATATTCATTATTATATCCTATTGATGTAATAAAAGTAAATATATTTTAAGAATATTATTTTCACTATTCAAAAAAAAAATCTTTTAAGAAAAATACCAAAAATTCACTATACTATTTTTTTTATATATTGAAGGAAAAAATGTAATATATTTCACCAAAATAATTTTCTAGTTTTAGGAAAATTAACTTTTATATCAAAACATAATTTATATGGAAATGATATTTTTTTAATGTAAATTGTTCTTTAAAATTCGTTAAATATTTTTGATCATATTTCAAATTAATTACTCTGTATAAAATTGTGTTTATAATATTATTTTAGAACAATAAAATATAAAACAATCAATTTAAAAGTGCTCAATTTTTTTAAATCAAATATATAAAATATTTATGAAAAATAGATCTTAATTGATTTTATTCTTAATTCCTTATGATAGATCAATTTTTTAGTAAATATTAATTAAATTTCACTAATACATTCTTATTATTTTTTTATATAAATTTTCACTTAATTTTTTTATCAAAATACCGTGTTAAAAATATACGTATTAAAATAATATTTATTACATTAATAATTAATTTTTTATATCATCCTAATTCCTACATTTATTTCATAATGTAGTTACTTTTATTTTTACCCCCCAATATTAATGGTTATATTATAATGGGTATATTTAATACTTCTAATTTTATCATTATAAATTCTGTAACGGATAATTGTAGATCAATGATGTGATTGAAACAATCTACTAAACATAATATTTATTAAAAGGTAAATCTATACTGAAATCTTGGGGAATTAAATTCTCCCCCTTAAAAAATGGCATGATTGGAATTTTCAAGTTAGGATCAAAAATTTATAATGAATATAATTTATACCATTAATTTAAATAATTATGGTCCTACTAAACATTGTTGATATTTCCTTCATCCTTAATCGTGTAGTCTGTAACTCTAATAAATAAATATTTAAGTCCTTGGTGGTGTTTCTCTTATTGAATGAAATGAAAGAGTTTATATTTTTAAATTAATTTAAAAAGGCATGATGATCCATTGAAAATTTTGGAGTAATTAAATGGTGTTGGATTGATTATTACATGACTTCATCCTTCTAAAGGCACTCTTTCTAGTTTAGTGATGAATGAACATAGATAGAGTCCTCTGAGTCCCACCTCAAGTAGGCCTTATGTTGGTGACTTGTAAAGAGTGTATAAAGAAAGTAAAAATATGATAGGCCTTACCATCAATAGAAAATTAGGATAAAAAGAGGATATAAAACCCAAAAAAAACCATCATATAAAATTAAAATGATAACTAAAAATCCCAAAATGAATTAAAAATGTAAATATAATTAAAATAAAGTCTATAAGAGAAGTTCTAAAAGACAATCCAATGAAAATAAATGAATAACAACTCCAACACCCAATATAGTAATTTCCATATCAATCTCCAAAATTCTCCTCAAAACATAAAAAAATGTTTATATCTACAAAAGGTGAGAATTACATGTATACACAATAGGATCATACCCAAGGTCTCTCGTGAAAATGCGAAAATATCCTACTAATTAAATATTGAATAAACAATAGTACCAATAATAACCTAAATAGGATAACTATCCAATATCAATACCACAAAGGCAATCTCACCAAATAACTCTTCCATGTAAAAAAATGACATAAAATTAATATATGAAAAGGTTCCAAACAACCACTTCCTCACCAATTTTCTGCTATATCTGAATGATAAAATATCATTTTCTCTCATCCCTTCTATATCCACCAATTAAATCACCAACCGTATATCATATCTCATGGATCCAACTACTTATAACATATCATGGAACCAAATTCATATCAAATTTCTAAGGTAGTAGGCTATTGTGAATGCGAAGGACATAAAAAATGTGCCCTCCTCTTACCATTCATGACCCCACTACATATAATCTCATCCATCACCTGTATCATTGGATGCTACTATTCATGGGAGAGTGGGGAAGAGGGGGTGGTTATCTATCCATTTTACAACTAGCATAGATGTCAGTGAAAACACCAAACCAAAAAAAATTTAGTGTTGGTGAAATACAAATCTAAAGGGGTTAATATATAAATATCATTGAAATTATAAGATATATTATATATCACAATACCCAACCTATGGGTTTACATCCAATTAAAATATTGCATCCCACAACACCATAATAACATCTCATGACACCTTCAGTTAACCACTACCACCACTAAAGAAAAACACCAAAAAAAATCCAGAATAAGCCATAATTCACCAAACAATTTCATGTTTTCCAATCTCAAATTTACTAGTCTTCAAAAAACTTCCACTTAATAAACCAGTCTGTTTATATTTAAGAAAATAGTTTTAACAATCACTTGAAAATATATTCCAAAAATTAATTAATAATTTTATTCATTAATGCAATCATCACACATTTATTTCAATCCATACTTATTTAATTTCCAACCCATGTGATTTCAATTTTATTATTTAAATTTCATTGTTAAAACATAATTTTAACTCTATCAGGATGCTACGAAACACATCCAATGACACTAGGAATCCCAAAACCAGGTACATTAATATGTATAAAACAAAGGCCATCAAGCAACACAAAAAGATCCACAAAATGTTCACAAAACCAGAATATATTTACATAAATTAAATAACAACATTAAAACATATTCTACCTTTCAATTTTACTATTAATTTAGTTTCAAATGGGTCTTCAATACATTACGCCTTTTTTTTCTTTCATTGTTATTTTAATAAAAATCTATATTTACATCAGAAACCAATTCATTATCCATAGATAAATTATTAGAATTTTATATTTGGTGGGATCAAGAAATGCGTAACTATAAAGATCAAGAATCAAAAGATCCACAAAAAAACAAGGATCCAATCAAACATGATTTTTAGAAAAGGTAGCGAAAAAAGCTTACAATCATAAGAAATATCACAATATTAGTAAACACATGTGAAAACTAACTACCAATTAAATTTATGTTAATCCCATTTAATTATATGATTATGTGAACCTATAAAATTCACCAAAAGGAAGAAAAAATAATTGAATCCCCATAGATACAAATAGGAGAAGGAGAGAATGAGGATCCACTACATCAATAGAAAATTCAACATTCTCCTGGAAAGAATGAATGTCCATGAATTATCCACCACTAAAAGAAACACCAAATAAATTTTATCATGATAAGGTACCAGCAAAATTTTTTTGATTTCGAACCTAAAATGAAGGATCTCCACAAAAATAAACTTTCATATTGACTAACAACAAGGAAAATGAAAATGATATGAGAAAGAAGAGTTCCTTGATTTGAGAGGATTCAATATAGAAAAACCAAGTAGTTCAAATACGAAAGTGGTGTGGCTAGGAGGTTATGAGAGGTCAAGGGGTTGACTAGGTCTCAAGAGTATAAGAAGAAAAGAACCGTGTAATTTGAGAAACCTATTTATTTTTGAAGAGGCTTTATAAGACTTCACCATGACATTAGGGTCCTCAAAATATCTCTAGTGATATTCGGTCAATGATAGATCTATAATTCAAGGGTTTGAACCCCAAATTATTATGAATTTTAAAAGAATCATTAAAAAATTTCAACCACCACCATGGACTTGACCGTAGTGTGGTCAGAGCTGTTTCATCCACTCAACACTTTCCACAACCATCCACTATGGTGTAGTGCAATGAAATTTGCAGTTTTCTTCTCACCACTCCAATCAGCATGGTGTGGGGGACTATACACTGAATATTTTTCATATTCTGACTATACAATATTTAAGAGTAAAACAATGTCTAAATACAAGGAAATCCTTCAAGAAGACTTCAAAATGGATGACATCACACCCATCACCATGGTGTGGTGACCGTTTGAATGACTAGAACTCTCCCCTATCCCCCAGAAAACCTTTAAACCTCCTCTAACACCACCAAGACTTATAAAAAATAAATCATGGGTTTAATAAATATTTAAACATACATTATAAACATATCAATTGATTATTATCCTCAATAATTGAAACAAAACCTGGGTAGAAGAGAGGAAAAGGGGTTTAAACTACCACCCTATTAGATAACTCTATAAGAATAAAAAATAATCAGAATATCAACACATATAACCTATAAAATAAATATATAGAATCACTTTAATAGGGGATAAAACTCTCAAATAAAAGTAAACTACTCTAAAGATAAAATACATAACATGAGTCCAAAAACTCAAATATTTCATTCATAAATAGACTATTTTCCATCTAAGCTACACAAATCACAACAAGAACTACAAAAAAACCTATTGAAACACCAAAAAACAATGCATATAAAAAAAATAACTTTTTTGGCTCCTCTAATATAAATTTTGTTTGGTTAGAAAGAATATTATTACCCAATTTGAGATTAACAAATAATCACTCCCATTACCATCTTTAGATGATTAACCACTTTTGTAAGGTGATTTAAAAATATAAAACCATAAAAACTAAACACAATAATAATAAAATGAAATACCATAGAAAAAATAACCATACATTGATTTTATAAAAATACATAGAATAGAAGGGAAATGATTCTATTAAGGAAAATGAAATATTTTGGTAAGTATTTATTTTAACTATTCATGGTTCTAGGTGAATATTTTTAACCAAAAATATCAATGTGTCAAAAGTACATCAAGTACCATTCTTAATTTCATTATATTCAATTAGAATACATAATTAAATATTTCACTCAAACAATTTCACTTAGAAATTCTCTCAAATGAAAATCTGAACATGTTTTAATCTCACACCTCATGCTATTCATATTCAAATTAAATATATGTTAATAAATAAAAAAATTTAAAACATACATTCAAATTATAAAATAAAACTATAAATGCATTAATTTCATGCTTCATGTAGCTCATGCTCAATTAATGATTATTTAATAAATTTACACTGAATGAGAACATGATTTTAGGGTATATATGGGATGATATGGGTTTACATTAATATTTTAGCACAACATGTTCATGTTGTGTAATATAGATTCTAGAATAATTCTCTATTAAGTAATATATACATTCCTTATCTTTATACATGATATATTTTTAATGAATTTAATATTTACTCTTCATCTCAGATGATAATTATTAAAATAAAAGCTTTACTCTTAAGCATGAATATCAATATTTTATATAACTACACATGTAATTGTATTTACAAAACATCATGTAACACATAAATATTTTAGTTTCAGAAAATTTTATCCATGATTTAAAATAGGAGACAAGTTCATCCATGAAAAAGTATACAAATACTAATGCGTTATTACTAGCCATGATCTCCATATTTCAAAAACTTTATATGTAAATGAAAATGTTACTTTATTTCAATAACTCACTATCTCATGCATATAACATACAATTTCATGGAAAATCATATAAAATCTAATTGGATAAGATTAAAATCATTTAATTTTTTTCATGAACCCCTCATCCAAAGGTACCCCTCCCAGAATATTGTGTATCTTAGTGTATTAATGAAACACCAAAATATCATGTGGGTTAGTGTATTTATAAAATTAGGTACATAGAATTATAACTTGAAATATAGAAAAAATTATTATTTTAAAATAATGAAACTTTCCTTTATTTCCTTGGGTCTTTTAAAACTACACGACATAACTTGTGGACATACCTAAGAAAATAGGTGAGATATAAAGACTAGTAGGGAATAAAAAATCATAGAATATAGTAAATAAGTACATGTCGCACAAGATTCATATCAATGTTACTTAATTGGGGTGATAATCATAACATAGAATAATTATCCATGATACAACATGATAAAATAAAGTCAACAAAGGAATGTGGAAACACTATAAAACATGAAATCATAAGAATAATTCAGGGATAACTTACAAGAAATAATAATATTATCTGCTTACTATAACCTCCCTTACCCTATACATGGAATATCATTAGATAAAAACATTACCCAATGAATTGAAGGGAAATATAATTCAGGGCCCACCCATCACTTTTATATCATGAACATCCATAATTGTGCCACATAGAACATACAAAAAAATAATTTAATTTATAAATTTTAACCCCAATGTTCAGTGGAATGGGTTACCTATAAATCCACAATAAATTAAGGACAGATACAACTAGGTTAATACTCAATAGTGTAAATGAGGACTTGTGTTCACTATAAAAATATTGGGCATGGAAAATTGTGTTATAATTTCTACAGCATAACAGGGGTATATAAATTTTAATAAAAGTGTTAAATGATATTTAAAGGGACCTATAATCACTTTTAAATGATAATTAAATTATTATCTATGTGTAAAAAGATTAACCAATATGAAAAATTAAGAATCATGTGGCATACTATAAGAAGGTTCATGAATAAATATTAGAAGGAGAGGATCCCATATATTGAGTGGGCACTTCTAAATGATTGTGAGGAGCTTTTTAAGAGTATAGTGAAACCTTGGGATGGATCTAGAGAGTTAAGGGATGATAAAAATCATGATAAAAGGGTATTGAGGGATATTGAATGGGATCTTGGGTGTGTTTATATATCAAAATAAAGGATTATTACTTATTAATTTAAAAACAAACTGGATTCAAAATCTATATGATAATGTAATAAAAATAAAAAGCTATACCATGTTTTGTGACTATTATTTCTAAAAAAGAGGTGTACCATTCAATTTATTTTATGGACAAGAACTAAACACATTAAAATAATTACCTTAGTGGTGTGGAAGTGATTCATGTTTATAAATAATTGGTTTTAGAACCATATATTATAATATTGGTTTTGGAGGATTCGTAAAGGATTTATAAAATAAATAAACAAATATAAAAAAAATTTTACGATTAAATATATATTTGTTCATGGATACCGTTTATGGTATATATTACATTAGTTTTTTGTCATTATGTTTTTATAATACATATAGTATTATTATACGATATTTAATTTTTACCTAAAAATTATCCGGTCTAAGAAAATTAGGAAAAATTTAATTTTGGATAATTTTCAAATGATGATATCAAAAATAATATTTATTTTATCCAAATAAATCTATAACTATGAGAACTTTCAGTTAAAAATAAAAAACCCACAATTATTGAAAAATACTCTTTTTTACTGTAACAATTATTTTACCCTTACAAAAAATAATTTTGACTTCATTAAATTATATTATCATTAATATTTAATAAATTTATTTAATAATAATATGTTAATAAAATAGATTTTATTTATAAAATTATTGAATTCATTAAAATAGTGTATTAACTGAAACTATATATTTCCCATAAATATAATTTGTGTTTGATGATACCAAAATATATATTTTACCAAATTTATTATTTAATAAACATAAAGTAACAAAATATAAATTTAACAATCATTTTATTATAAAATATCCAAATTTACACTTTAATGTACAAAATGTAGATTATTTTATTATACCAACAAATTCCTTAAGGGTACGGTATTTGATGGTCATATTTTCTTGGGGTGGTTCAGCGAACATGGTTTGGGCTATGATCTTGATGATCCTGAACTACTCCATTAAATATTTTCAATCATTTTTATATTTTTTAATATCATCTTGGGATTGGAAGAAAACTGATTTCTAACCGAATAGAGAAATGAGGTTATATTTTCTTAAAAATATATCTAAAACATTTAAATTGAAAAAGAGTTTAAAATGATACTATTACATGAAAATTTTATTAATAACCATAGGATAATAAAAGTAAATAGTTTTATTAATAAATGGTCAAATAATTTATTTTAAAATAATTTTAAGGGTAAACAATCACGATTTTAATGAGATTTTAAAATAAACCTTGGTAAGGATCAAAACATTGAAGTGAGAATTAATAAATGAATAGATTAAGTATATCAAATCTAAATACCAATATTAAAGGTGGAAATACAATATAATATAATCAAAATTCATTACACACATATTCCTATCATGAAATAATCAAAGAAGTAGATGTTTTACCCAATGAGCAGAAATTGAGTTAAGAAACCACTTACCACATAGTAAATTTTAAGTCATATCCCATTAGAAGAAATAATTCCAAATGAAACTTAAAATACCATGAATAATAAATTATTCATTATATTACTGGTCAAAGTGATAGTATATACACCTAATAAAATAAATTAGGCGAATAACATTATAATACGCTTTAATGGAATGAAATTGAGATGAATTCCCTTATCTTACACTCCCTTTTGGATGAACATTATATAAACTACTATATAGTGGATTTAAAAATGTTAATAACTTATTCCAGAATGATATTAATTTTTATAATATCATATATGATCATTTTAAAATATGTTATTTCCATTTCATTAATAATATTTCATTATTTTTATTGTTTTGGTATAAATTTCCTTGTTTTCTTATTCATGTTTTATCTTGAAAGATCTAGTTCATACACATATTATGTAGTTATATCATCTGCTAAATAATAATAATGACATAATTATCATATTTTTAAGTCAATTTTACTTTTAAAATAAATCATGAAGCATGTTTCTGAAAAATTATGCACATTGTGATCATGGAGACGGTAGGTCTTCAAATGCATGAGTAGCGTTTCCATTTATCAATGATCATTATAAAAAAGAAGTAAGTAATACTTTACCTTTATATAAAGATCATAATATTATATATAATATGTTATAAATTTATATATATATATATATCATACAAGTGGTGTGGTGATGAGGTAGAGTCACATCACTTCCTGAAGGCTGTAGTCCACACGTACACGAGTGATGTTATCATATTTACGTGATTGAAAAGTAAAGAAAAAAATTATGTATATTATTTTTAAATAATGATAAATATGTAATTAAAATCATAATAATTTATTTATATCACATATAAAAAATAAAATCATTCCTTATCACCTTCCATGTAAACTGTTTGTGAAATATGAATCACTTCACTTCAAAAGGCAATAGTTTTCCATGCATACGAACAACGTTATCATGTATAAAAAAGAATGGAAGATAATAAGATATATATGATATAATTAAAAAAAGGAATAAGAATTTTATAAATATGATATATGTACTTTACATTAATCATCATTCCCAACCTTAACAGTTGGAAATGAAAACAACAAACGACATCTATTTGTGGGGTGGTAGTATACTGTACACAAGAACAATGATTTCGTTACCCATTTGATAAAAGTGGAGAATTTTTTTGGTCATTAAATTATTAAAATAACATAAAATTATGTGTATAATACTAAGTTTATTATATCATCGTTGTATAATTAAAATTGATGGAGGTAGAGATAGAAGTAAAATAAATATGTTTATTGAATAATATTACCTCTTCTTATGGTAACCTCCTTAGGTTTTCACTACACTCTTCCTTAGATGGATTTATACCTAAAATAACACTTCTAGGGTGATGGGAGGGAATTAGGAAATTTATTAGGGTAATATAATTAAGACAGAAATGTCTTGAGATGTGTGAAAATGGGGGAGAGTGAGTGTCCTTTTATAATTTAAGAGGATTTCCATTTTGGTAAATACACAAAACAATTCACTATTGGGAGGTCCCACTTACCTCATGGGCCTAAAAAATTGATCAATAATGGATTTTATAGTTTATTTGGTAGATAAAAAACTACAACACACTAAAATAAATACGTTTTCATCTTATCATTTCATATTATTTACGTTTGGTCAATTTTATCCATTTAGTTTTACTATGATAACATGTATATTTTTATTTACCAAGTTTATTTACACTTTAAGACTAAAATTAAATTGAGTTTTATTTGATAACTTATACCTACTAAGTATAAACATGAAATTTAATTTTTTTCAAAAAAAGTACTATGCTTGTGTAAAATTATTTTTTATACAAATGCATGTAATGTGAAAAGCCTCGTTTTAACCTTAATCATGTCAATTAATTTTAACTGTTTTGGTAACCATTGTAGTGAAAAATTAATTTGAACTTATTAGATAATATATATTATTCCTATTCTAAATATGGAATCCCTCTGGACATATTAAAATCCCAAAATTGGTAGAATTTAATACAAAATTATCCTCGTAGACACAATGAGAAACCCGGGTTTTAAAGTTAAAATTTTTAAATGATTGATTTTTTTATATCCAAATTCTGTATAAAAATTATTAGAATGAAATAAATTGAGTAAATTGATATAAAATTTAATTAATTTAACTTTAAAACCAACTCAATAAATTGTTTAAAAATACCAATTATTAAAACTAAAAGGTTGTTTTCAATTAAAATTCAATGTTTCTCACTATTTATCAAAAAATGAAACATCTCAGAAACATCCAAAAAATAATCCCTACGATAATTTCATAAGTTTAATTTCAAAATTTATATTTATTTTATAATGTAAATTTTCTAAAATAAGTAAAAATTAATTACAAATTATTGTCACAAAACACTACTAAACAATCTTTTAGAAAAATATAGTTTTTTGTAAAATATTTCTTTTTATTTTAAACAATGATCATATTATTTATAATAAATTGATAACCATAGTTTTTTAATTTATTTAGTACTATTAATACCTTCTATTCCTATAGGTAGGTGATAACTATTTTAATAAACAATAATATTTTAACAATATTTAACATTTTGTTTAAACTCAGTGTTAGGTATGATGAATTCTAAACTCAATATTGTGTATAATGAAATATAAAATCAACATTGCATGTAAGGAAAGAAATATTTATTGTTTTATGTAATGAAATTTATACTTAGTTTTTCGTTCTCACACGTTATCAAATACAATGTTTTAATTTTAATATTTTAGGGTGTTACCTGAGATATTTATCTTTTAAATCAAAACATAATTTATATAGAAAATAAATTGTTTTTATAGAAAACAGACCTTTAAAAAAAAAAAATTGTTAATATTATTTAATTTTAATTAAAAAATTGAAATGAGTATCTATATATTTATTTTTCTCAGTTCCACATTTGAAATAATTCTTTTAAAAGTGAATCAATTTAGTTTATTCTGTTAAATGTAAATAATATTTAGAAAAATAGAATTATTAAAAATATATATTTTAAATGATTTTTTATTATTTTATTAAGATTGATATTTTTTGAAAAAGTTTTAATTAAATTTTATCATAAATTTTTTATGAAAATAAATATTTATTTTTTAGAAAAATATATTTTGTAAAATGAAATTTCATTGACATTCCAAATTTATAAAATACAAGTATTAATATAAAATTTATTACGTTTTTAATTACATGTTCATGTCATCCTAACTCCAATATAGATTTCATAAAGTGGTTACTTCAGTTTACACACACTAATTTAATGGCTATACTATTATGAAGATATTGACAATTTATAATTTTAACTTAATAAAATTTATTGTGGTTTGTTTTAGTTCGGTGTTGTGTCTAAAGAATTTTATTAAAAATATTATTTATTTAAAAATAAATTAATAAAAAAATATCAAGATGTCACATTCTCGCCCCTTAAATAAATTATTACTTCACACTTTTCTCATATTGATAAATAACGTAAAAAAATATTGGTCCTACATAGAATTTGAATAATTATGTTCTTCTTTAACATTGTTGATATTTATTTCATCCTTTATCATGAATTTTACAACTCCAATAAAGAAATGGTTAAGTCTTTATGGTGTTTCTCTTATCCAGTGAGAAGAAATATTTGATATTTTTAAGTTAATTGCAAATGTCACCATGATACATATAAATTTTTGAGGAATAAAAATGTATTGGTTTGATTAAATAGTTTATTACAGGTGTGTTAAATATTTGAACAAACTTAAAAATCGGTCAAACATGCTATTTCTGTAATAATTATGATTAAATATTTTGGAAGGGATATGATTTTTTTGAAGGATATATTTTATTTTATCTTGATAAAATATATTTAAACTGTTGAAAAAACATATTTAGAACATGAAATAAATTATCTACTACCAAATTATAAAATGAATAATTACATCATAACATTAATTATCCCAAATGTAACCCAATTTTCATAAATTTTTCTTAATTATTTTTACCTCGTTATCCCAATTTTTAACTATAAACATATTTAATGAAAATTTAGTAATGGGGATAATTTATTAAATATTCGTTGAAAAATAAACTAATAACCGAGAAGGAATTCCAGATATACCCTAACTTATGAATATATGGGTTTTAAAATAGGGTGTCCATTTTCATTTTCCTATTAGGTTCTCTAACCTACTAGTTGTATGTTAGATACAAAAATTCTATTTAAATATTTCAAAATGGATCGTATAGAGAATGTGAATCACCAAAAAATATTCAGGAAGTGTCAAACCAGGTGTGGAATTAGGCATACTTATTATGAACTTAGTAAAGATAGAGTTAACACTCAACCAACCTTTTTCAGGGTTATTACACCTTGGTGAATCTGAAACCAATTAATATACCCAAACCCCAACACTCATATCTAGTGCGATAAACCACATTCTTTACAATTGTATTTGATACTAACTAATGCAGACAAAGATATACATGTCTTTTTTTCATCAGTTCCATAACTTAGACATAACACCTCACAAATAATCTCATAAGACCAAGATCCAAAGGATTAGTGTCTTTCAGTATTATCTACACAAGGAACTCATTTTACAATATTTGTGAACATTTTTCTATAATTGAACCCCACTAGACTCCATTTTTTATTTTACTTAGTTAAAATCATCATTATAACATGGGGAATTGAAACATCAGAAAGAGGTGATATCAAAATATAATTGAGGTAAAAACGCATCAATATGTAATAAAGGGTTAGATGATAAGAATATGACGGCATAATACATGGATAATGATCTTATTAAAAAAAATATGAACCAATAAGAGTTTTTTATAAAAACAAAGTATATATAATATCAAATGATAAAATTTATGCGATGGGATAAAAGTGTGGAATGATGAGATAAATTATCACATTCCAAGTTAATAATAAAGTCAAGTGACATAGATTTCTCAAAATAGGAAATGATATAGAAAATTATATTATTTGGAACAAATAAATTCACAATTATGGCCACACATAGTCTTTGGGAGAATTTATAACCACAATTACACTCACACACTGCCTTTGTGAGTATAGATAACTACAATTACACTCATGTATAGTATTTTTGAAAAAAACTAGCTATAATTACACTCACATAGAGTATTTTTTAGTAAATTATACTAAAATTACACTCACATAGAGTATTTTTAATCATGGATAACCAAAATTTCACTCATTCATAGTCATTGTGTGTATAGCTAACCCCAATTACACTAATGCATAGTATTTTTGAAGATATCTTACTATAATTACACTCTTGACCAAGTAATTATATCATGAGATAAAAATCCTTAACCAATTCATTTGAGGTATAAAAGGACACCTCCCATCTCATATTGATAAACCAAACATATGTGTCCAAAAAAAGAATAATATATAATATAATTAATAAATCATGGAAACAAAATGGGTTTATTAACATTTCCAAATTTTTTCCCATGAAATGGCTTCAAGAGTGGGGTAAGATGTACACATAATTCAATCACCCAAAGGAAGTATTTTACATGGGAATTTAGATAGAGATTCATAAAAAATTACTATGAATATGTTATAAATTTTCTAGAAAAATAGGAAAATTATAAAGATATTAGGAAAAGATATTTTATGGAACATTTTTATCATTTTTTAAAAAATATAAAGTTATCAGTAACTTTTATAAATCATTTTAAATAATGTGACATGGATACATTTTTAGAATAACTCATTAAAATAATTTATAAAAATGGAGCCATGGAAAATACATAATGATTTTCCAAACTTAATATGGAGTGAATAATAAAATGGATTATCATGAAAAAAACCACATTATTACTTTAAAACACATTTATTGAAACCTACATTAATTAAAAAAAATAATGATTCCATTTTAAAAGTTGTAAATATATTTAAGATGATCACTAGAAATAAGAAATATTTTAATTTAAAAATAATAAAGGACAAGACCTGCGGGATTTTTGGATATGGATCTAGAAGAAAAATAGATGATTTGTGGTGGATGAGAATAATTTTTAATGACATCAGACTTTTATGAGAAATAAATCCATCAAGGAAGAAGATTAGAATTAAAAGTGTAATTCTCCATTGAGATAATGTTAATGTATCCTATAATAAAATATTAGGGTGGAAGAAACCAAATATTGAATAAATAAGTTCATGGAGAAGCATTATAACTAACATAAAGAGGATTTGAGAAAATAAAATCCCTTATATGATTGGTATCTCTTGAATCGAAATACAATGATTGGTAGAACATGAGATGGATTTTTAAGTTTATTGAATTTTATGAAAATATCATAAAAACATACATAGCGAAATAGAAACACCACACAATATAAGAAAAATTGTGAATATGGAAAATGTCTAAAAGATAGAAAAATGAGATTAGAAACCCTTACCTGAACTCTAAACTTTCACAAAAGCACTCCAACCTCGTATAATAGTTGGAAGTGTTTAAGGAAACCTTATTGAGTTAGATGGTATTTGAGAAATGTATCAAGATCAAATGCTCTGTAATTTTGGAAGGAAATAATGCATATTATAGGATAGAATTTTAATTCATAGTCTATCTTTTAAGGGGTGGAGGGAGGATCCATTTATAAGTTAGATGACTGACACTATTGCAAACATTTATAAATTAGTATTAAAGGATTTTCATTTTTAAAGGAAGGTTTATCCTTATTTGAAAATAATGGAAATTGGGTGAGTCTTGGTAGACACACCTCTTATACATAAAAATAAACGATATGTTTTTGTGATATTTCGGAATTTCCCTCTTAATTTAACTTTTTATCGTAATTTACTTTTACCATAGTAACTATTTTCTTCTGTATAACTTATTTTATAACCAAAAATTAAATTAACATTATTATCTTATCTGAATGTGATGATTCAAAATATAAACTCCATTTTACAATATTAAATATCTAAAATTGATAAAAATTCATTTTAAAATAATCAACATATAATACATAAAAAACAATATTCAAAAAAATAGTATTCTGGTTCCAAAATGTCAATTATGGGTTTCAAAGTAAAACAAAATAAATTTGTTGTGTAATTTTTCATATAAAATAAATATTCCATTAGTAAAAACCATAAAAAAATTTAAATTCATTCTTATATCCTAATTATGCAATAAAAGTAAATCTATTTTAAAAATAGTATTTTGACTATTCACATAAAAGTTAATCTTATAAGAAAAATTCCAAAAATTCACTATAAGATTATTTTTATATATTGAAGGGAAAAATGGAATCTATTTCACCAAAATAATTTTCTAGTTTTTGAAAATTTAACTTTTATATCAAAACATAATTTATATGGAAAAGATATTGTTTTTAATGTAAATTGGTCTTTAAAATTAATTAAATATTTTTTACCGTATTTCATATTAATTACAATGTATAAAATGGTGTTTATAATTTTATTTTAGAACAATAAAATTTAAAACAATCAATTTAAAAGTGCTCAATTGTTTTTAAATCAAATATATACAACATTTATAAAAAATAGATCTTAATTGATTTTATTCTTAATTCCTTAAGATAGATCAATTTTTCAGTAAATATTAATTAAATTTTACTAATACATTTTTATTAATTATTTTAAATAAAATTTCTCTTAAAAATAAAATTTTATCAAAATACTAAACGTTTAAATTATACGTATTAAAAAAATAATTACATTAATAATTAAATTTTTATATCATCTGTACTCTTACAGAGATTTCATAATGTAGTTACTTCTATTTGTACCCCCCCAATATTAATGGTTATATTATAATGGGCATATTTAATACTTCAAATTTTATCATTATAAAATGTATCACCGATAATTTTAGATCAATGTTGTGATTGAAGCAAGACACTAAACATAATATTTATTAAAAGTTAAATCGATGCTAAGTTTTGGGGCATTACATTCCCCCCTTAAAAAAATGGCATGCTTGGAATTTTCTCTTTTTGGTCGATAATTTATAATAAATATAATTTATACCTTTAATTTAAATAATTATGGTCCTACTTAACATTGTTGATATTTCTTTCATCCTTCATCATATAGTCTGTAACTCTAATAAATAAATATTTAAGTCTTTGGTGGTGTTTTTCTTGTTGAATGAAATGAAGGAGTTGAGATTTTTAAATCAATTTAAAAAAGCACGACGATCCATTTAAAATTTTGGAGGAATTAAATGGTGTTGGATTAATTATTACATGACCCCATCCCTCTAAAGGAACCCTTTCTAGTTTAGTGATGAATAAACATAGACAAAGTCTCTCGAGTCCCGCCTCTGGTAGGCCTTAGGTTGGTGACTTGTAATGAGTGTATAAAGAAAGTACAAATATGAGGGGCCTTACCATCAATAGAAAATTAGGATCAGGAAAAAGGATATAAAACCCTAAAAAAACATCATATAAAATTAAAATGATAACTAACAATCCCAAAACGAATTAAAAATTTAAATATAATTAAAATAAATTATCTAAGAGAAGTTTTAAAAGACAATCCAATGACAATAAATCAATAAAAACTCCAACGCCCAATATAGTAATTTCCAAAAAAATCACTAAAATTCTCTTTGAAACATAAAACAATGTTCATATATACATAATGTTAGCATTACATGTATTCACAATAAGATCATACCCAAGGTCTCTCATGAAAATGTGAAATGATCCAACTAATTAAACAGTGAATAAAAAACATGAAAAATAATAACCTAAATAGGATGACTATCCAATCTCAATCTCACAAAGGAAATATCACCAAATAATTCTTCTAAGTAAATAAAATGGCATAAAATTAATATATGAAAAGGTTCCAAACAACCACTTCCTCACCGATTTGCTGGTATATTTGAATGATAAAATATAATTTTCTCTGATCCCTTCTTTATCCACCAATGAAATCACCAACCGTATATCATATCTCATGGAACCAAATTCATATCAAATTTCTAAGGTAGTAGGCTATTGTGAATGTGAAGGAAATAAAAAATGTGCCATCTTCTTAACATTCATGAACCCCACTACATATCATCTCATCCATCACCTATATCATTGGAAGCTACTGTTGAAGGGAGAGTGGGGAAGAGGGGGTGGTTATCTATCTATTTGACAACTAGCATGGATGTTAGTGAAAACACCAAACCCAAAAATATTTTGGTGTTGGTAACCATATAAAAATCTAAATGGGTGAATATATAAATATCATTGAAAGTATAAGATATATTATATATAACAATACCCAACAAATCAGTTTAAGTCCAATTAAAAAAGTGCATCCCACAACACCACCATAACATCTCATGACACATTCAATTAACCACTACCACCACTAAAGAAAAACAATAGAAAATGATCCAAAACAAGCCACAATTAACCAAACCATTTCATGTTTTCCAATATCAAATTTAATATTTGTGAACAAACATCCACTTAATAAACCATTCATTTTATATTTAAGAAAACAATTCTACCCATCACTTGTTAATAGATTCCCAAAATTAATTAATAATTATTTCATTAATCCAATCATCACACATTTATTTCATTCCATACTTATTTAATTTCCAAAACATGTGATTTCAATTTCATGATTTATATTTCATTGTTAAAACATCATTATACCTTTATCAGGATTCTACCAAACACAACCAATGATACTAGGAATCACAAAACCAGTTACACTAATATGTATAAAACCAAGTCCACCAAGCTACACAAAAAGATCCACAAAATGTTCACACAACCATAATATACTTACATAAAGTAAATAACCACATGAAAACATATTCTACCTTTCAATTATACTATCAATTTAGTTTCAAAGGGGCCTTCAATACATTAAGTTATTTTTTTCTTTCATGGTTATTTTAATAAAAATCTGTATTTACATCAGAAACCAATTCATTATCCATAGATAAGTTATTAGACTTTTATATTTGGTCTGTTCCAGAAATGCATCACTAAAAAGACCAAGAATCCAAAGATTCACAACAAAAACAAGGTTCTAAACTAACATGTTTTTTAGAAAGGGTAGTGGAGAAAGCTTACAATAAGAATAAATATCACAATATAAGTAAACACAGGTGAAAAATCTCATCCAATTCAATTTTTGTTAAACCCATTTAATTATATGATTATCTGAACCTATACAATCCAACAAAAGGAAGAAAAAAGCATGGAATCCCCAGAGATACACATATGAGAAGGAGAGAATGGGGATCCCTTACATCAATAGAAAATTCAACATTCTCCCGGAAAGAATGAATGTACATGAATTATCCACCACTAAAATAAAAACCAAATAAACATTATCATGATATGGTACCAATAATAATTTTCTGATTTCCAACCTAAAATGAAGGATCTCCAAAAAATAAACTTTCATATTGATTAACAACAAGGAAAATGAAAAGGATATGGGAATGAAGAGTTCCTTGATTTGAGATGATTCTATATAGAAAAACAAAGGAATTCAAACACAAAAGTGGTGTGGCTAGAAGGTGATGAGAGGTAAATGGGTTGAATAGGTCTCAAGATAAGAAGAAAGAAAGAACCATGCAATTTGAGAAACCTATTTATTTTAGAGGAGGCTTCATAAGACCTCACAATGACGTTAGGGCCCTCAAAATTCCTACGGTGATATTCGATCAATGATATAACAATAATTAAAGGGTTTCAACCCCAAATTATCATGAATTTTAAAAGAATCATTAAAACATTTCAACCACCACTATAGACTTGACCATAGTGTGGTCAGAGCCATTTCATCCACCCAACAATTTCCACAACCATCCATTATGGTGTAGTACCAAGAACTTGGATGTTTTCTTCTCACCACACCTATCAGAATGATGTGTTGGACTATACACTGAATATTTTTGATATTGTGACTATACAATATTTCAGAGTAAAAAAATGTCTAAATCCTGGGAAAACCTTCTAGAAGACTCCAAAATGGATGACATCACACCCATCACCATGGTGTGGTGACCGTCTGAATGACCAGAACTCTCTCCTAGCCTCTAGAACACCTCCAAACTTACTCTAAACAACACCAAGACTTATAAAAATTAAATTATGGTTTTAATAAATATATAATCATACATTATAAACCTATAAAATTATTATTTTTATCTATAATCGAAAAAAACTTGGGAAGTAGAGTGGATAGGGGTTTAAACTACCACCCTATTTGATAACTCTCAAGGAAAAAAATAATATTCAGAATATCAATACATAAAACCTATAACATCAATATAGAGAATAAATTTATTAGGGGATACACCTCCCAAATAAAAGTAAACTACTCTAAAGATAAAATACATAACAGGAGTACAAAAACTCAAATATTTCATTCATAACCACACTATTTTCCATCAAAGCTAAACAAATCATAAAAATAACTAAAAAAGAACATATTGAAACCCCAACGAACAATGGATATCAAAAAATTACCTTTTTATTAATCCTCTCATATAAATTTTGTTTGGTTAGAGAGAATATCATTACCCAAATTCAGATTAACAAAAAACCACTCCAATTAATAGTTTTAGATGATTATCTACTTATTTACGGTGGTTTAAAATTATTAAACAATAAAAAATAAACACAATAATAATAAAATAAAATACCATAGAAAAAAACAACCTTAAATTGACTTAATAAAAATACATAGAAAATAAGGGAAAATATTCTATTAGGGAAAATGTATTATTTTGGAGTGTATTTATTGTAACTATTCCTGGTTCTACGAGAATTTTTTAACCAAAAATATCAATGTGTAAAAAGTACATCAATGACCATTCTTAATTTATTTAAATTCAATTAGAAGACATCATCAAATATTTCACCCCAGCAATTTCAATTAGGAAATATCTAAAATTAAGATCTAAACATGTTTTAATCTCACACCTCATGCTATTCATATTCCAATTAAATATACGTAAATCAATATAAAAAATAGGAAACATACTATCAAATTAAAAAATAAAACTATAAATGCATTAATTTCATGCTTCATGCAGCTCATACTCAATTAATGATTATTTAATAAATTTACCCAAAATGAGAACATGATTTTAGGTTATATATGGGATGATAGGGGTTTACTTTAATATTTTAGTACAACATGTTCATGTTGTGTAATATAGATTCTATCATTCTTCCCTATTAAGTAATATGAACATTACTTAGCTTTAGACATGATATATTTTTAAGGAATTTAATATTTACTCTTCATGTCACATGATAATTCTTAAAATAAAATACTTACTCTTAAGCATGAATATCAATATTTTAAATAACTACACATGTTATTTTATTTACAAAACTTCATGTATCACATAAATATTTTATTTTCATAAAATGTTATCCATGCTTTAAAATATGAAACAAGTTCATCCATGAAAATGTATATAAATATTAATGTGTTATTACTAGCCATGCTCTCCATATTTCAATAATTTTATATGTAAATGAAAATGTTCCTTTATTTAAATAACTCACTATTTCATTCATATAACATTTAATGTCATTAAAACTCATATAAAATCTAATTGGATAATATTAAAATCATTTAATTTCTTTCATGAACCCCTCCCACCCAAAGGTACCCCTCCCAGAATATTGTGTGTCTTAGTTTATTAATGAAACACCAAACTATCACGTGGGTTAGTGTTTTTATATAATTATGTACATAGAATAACAACTTAAAATATAGAAACAAAATTATTATTTTAAAACTATAAAACTTTCCCTTATTTCCTTGGGCCTTTTAAAACTACCGAACATAACTTGTGGACATACCTTAGAGAATGGGTGAGATATAAATACTAGTAGGGGAATAAAAAATCATAGAATATAGTAAAGTAGTACATGTGGCACAAGATTCATATGAAGGTTACTTAAGAGGGGTGAGAATCAAAACCTAGAATAATGATCCATGATATAACATAACAATATAAAGTCAATAAAGAAATCTGGAAACACTATAAAACATGAAATCATAAGAATAATTCAAGGATAACTTATATGAAATAATAACATTGTGTGCTTACTATAACCTCCCTTACGCCATACATGGAATATCATTAGATAAAAACATTACCCAATGCATTGAAGGGAAATATAATTTAGGGCCCACCCATCACTTTTATATCATGAACATCCATTAGTGTGCCACGTAGATCATGCAAAAAAACAAATTTAATTCATAAATTTTAACCCCAATGTTAATTTTAATGGGTTAAATGTAAATCCACAATAAATTAAGGATAAGTACAACTAGGATAATACTTATTAGGGGAAATGAGGATTGGTGTTCAAAATAGAAATGTTGGGCTTGGAAAATTTCAGGATAATTTCTAAAGCATAACGGGGGCACATAAATTTTATTAAAATGGTTAAATGATATTTAATGGGACCAATAATCACTTTTAAATTATAATTAAATTAATATATATGTGTAAAAACATTAACCAATATGTAAAATTAGAAATCATGTGGCATAATATAAGAAGGTTGATGAATAAATATTAGAAGGAGAGGATCCCATATATTGAATGGGCACTTCTAAATGATTGGGAGGGGCTTATTAAGAGCATAGAGGAACCTTGGGATGGATTTAGAGAGGTAAGGTAATATTAAAATCATGATAAAAGGGTTTTGAGTGAAGTTTAATGAGATCTTGGGTGGGTTTATATATCAAAAGAGAGGATTATTACTTATTAATTTAGAAACATAGGCTTTATACTCTCTATGATAAAGTAATAAAAATAAAAACTATACCATGGTTTGTGACCATTATTTCTAAAAAAGTGGCATGTCTTTCAATTTATCTTATGGACAAGAATTGATCACATTAAAATAATTACCACGGTGGTGTCTCGAAGTGATTCATGTTTATAAAGAATTGATTTTAACACCATATATTATAATATTGGTTTTAGAGTATTAATTAGGGATTTATAAAATAAATAAACAAACATAAAAAACAAAATTTTTATGATTAAATATATATCACTTCATGGATTCCTTTTATGGTATATATTACATCATTTTTGGGACATTATGTTGTTATAATACATATAATATTATTATAAGATATTTAATTTTTACCCAAAAATTATACTGTCTTAGAAAGTAAAGAAAAATTCAATATTGGATAATTTTCACATGATTATATCTAGAATAATATTTATTTTACCCAAGTAAATTTATAATTATGAGAATTTTCTCTTAAAAATAAAAAGTCCACATTTATTAAAAAATACTCTTTTTTACCGTAACCATTATCTTAGCCTTACAAAAAATATTTTTGACTTCATAAAATTATATTATCTTTAATATTTAATACATTTTATTTAATAATAATATGTTATTAAAATATATTTGATTTATAAAATTATTGATTTCATTAAGGTAGTTTATTAACCGAAACTATATATTTCCCATAAATACAATTTGTGTTTGATCATATCAAAATATATATTTTACCAAATTTATTATTTAATAAGTATAAAGTAACAAAATATAAATTTAACAATTGTTTTATTATAAAATATAAAAATATACACTACCATGGACTAAATACAAATTCTTTTACTATACCAAAAAATTCTTTAACAGTATGGTGTTTGATGGTCAGATTTTCATGGGGTGGGTCAGCGAACATGGTTTGTGATATGATCTTGATGATCCTGAACTTCTCCATTAAATGGTTTCACTCATTTTTATACTTTGAATATTAGCTTGGGATTGGTCAAGGGAAAATCCCAGTGATTCAATTTCCAAAAAAATATCTTATAAATGGGCTTCATTGGGGTCCTTCTAACATGTTGAGGCCATCACTTCCTTTGTTAGTGTCAAATAGACTTTATCATAACCATTACATAGTAATATTAATGGTCATTGTATAACATCTTCATTATAAATGGATATTATTCTTAAATGATTTTCAATTAAGCAATAAATAACTTGTAATGATCTATAATAACAAATGTAGTGCATAAGTTTTCTATAACAAAAATACATTATAAGGAATTTACTCATTTAAAAAATAATTTTCATTTATAAATATTTGGGTCATTACATTATTTCCCCTTTAGGAATTTCTTATTCAAAATTTTCATTTCATACACTAAAATAGATGATGGTACTTCTCTTTCTTCACTTATTCTAGTTCCTATGTCACACTATTACAAAAGAGGCATTTAACGATGCTAAAAATTTCGTTTATCAGCACTAGAGAAGTAGTGACTATTGGAGTGAGATTAAAATATCCCATCTTTTATCAGTTCTGAAAAAGTACGGCTAAAGGGATATTTTATCAGTGCTTTCAAAACTGCTGATAAATGGGGCCATTATTAGGTATTTTTAGACCACTGATAAAGGGAAACTTTATTAGAGATTTTATTAATCCCCGATAAAGGGTACCTTTATTATAATTTTTTTAAAGCATTGATAAAGGACCAATTTAACATCAATTTGAAAAGTGTGAATAAAAGACCAATTTATCAGCGCTTTCAAAAGATCTGGTACAAGATCTATTTATCAAAAATTTGAATAGGACTGATAATGGTGTATACTAGTGTGTTCTGTAACATCACAATAAAAAACTAGTGAAATGTTCTATAACATCACACCACACCACCAAAAACACCACCATATATCATAATAATCAAGTACCAATACAAGATTTAAATGAAATGAAATTTACAACACAAATACCAAAAAAATATATAGACATTTAAAAGATTTTTTTATACAATTATATAATTAAAAATTATTTCATACATTAAAAAAATAAATGTTCATTAATCTTTTGATCCTGACCATGAATCATTCTATTTCTAAATAGTCCACCCCTGATCGAGTAAAATAAAATGACAGTATAAAAAAGAAATTCTCATGTTTGTAATAATATAATGAAACAAAATAATATAAAGTGTTCATTTTGCAGTAAACATTTATTTATATGAGGAACACTATATATCAGAATTAGGTTTGGATGATTCCTACATGTCTCAATGAAATTATGGATCATTTTCCTCAAGTATCAAAAAATCCAAATGTTATTATTATTTGTTTTGAGTATGTCACTTTTTTTTTAACTGAGATGTCATTTTAAACTAGAAACATGCACTTTGACTCATATTGATAACATTGTTTTTTGGTTTCATATGAGGCCAATTATTTCAATCCACACAGGAACTATTAATCTTTTTTCTAAATTATAAAAAAAATTTGAGCATGTTGGATAGGATTTATGTGAGTGACACTTTTTGAACTAAAATTTCAATTTTAAATTGATAAGAGACACTTTATGTCATACTGGGAACATAGTGTGTCATATTGAGATGAATATGATTAATAAACATAAAAAATGTCATATTTATTGTTTTATTAAAGTATCAAAACAATTCGAATGAATTTTCGTGGATTTGAGTTAGTTTTCCATTTTACAAAAATTCATGTACATTTAAAATAAAAAGGACTGGGAGTCATACCGATCACACTATATATATTATTGTGGTGAAATTTATTCATAAACATATAAAATGATTTAGGTATCATTTTCCTAATTTATCAAAATAATTCAAATGAATTTTCTCAGTTTTGAGTATGTTACATGTCTTTTTTACTAAAATGCCATTTTAAACTAGAAACTTGCACCTTGAATCATACCAATCACATAATGTATCAGTTTAATGTGAAATTTATTTCTATATGTATCAAATTAATTTTTTTTTCTATAATTATATAATAAATTTCAAGCACATTTTATTGGTTCTCAGTGAGTGACATTTTTTGAACTAAAATGTAGATTTTAAACTAAAAAAAGACACTTGGAGTCATATCAGGTACATCCTGTATTGAATTTAGGAGAGGATGATTCCTACATGTTAAAAATGAATTATTTACATTTTCATAGTGTATCAAAATCATTCTAATTGTTTTTATTGGTTTTGAGTAGGTTAGTTTTCCAGTCTACTAAAATTGATGTCAATTTTAAATAAAAATACACACATGGAGTAATACTGATCACACTGTGTTTCAGATTGAGGTTAAAATTATTCCTACATATCAAAAATTAAATATGGATCATTTTAGTAAATTATAAAACACAATCTGAATGTGTTTTCTCTATTTTGAGTATGCCAATATTCTTTTTAGTAAAATATCATTTTAAATTGGAAACATGCACTTTGAATCATACTGATCGCATCATGTGTCAGTTTGATGTGAAACTGATTATTACACCTCAAAAATGTTTTATGAATTTTTCTAAATTTTCAAGAAAAAACTAGTGCATTTGATATGTGCTTAGTGAGTGACACTTTTTGAACTAAACTGTCGATTTTAAACTGATTACAGACACTTTGAATCATACCAGTCACATCATGTATCAGATTGAGGTACAGAAAATATTACATATTGAAAATGAGTTATTGATTATTTCTATAATGTATAAAAACAATATGAATGTGTTTTATCTATTTTGAGTAGGTCAGTTGTCTATTTTATTAAAATTGATATCAATTTTAAATAAAAAGATGCACCTTTAGTCATAATAGTGACACCGTGCATCAGATTGAGGTGAGTCTAATTCCTACACATCTCAAATGAAACATGGATCATTTTCATAAAATATTAAAACAATCTAATTTTTTTGGTTTGGAATATATCACTTTTATTTTTTACTAAAATGTCATTTTAAACTAGAAACATGCACTTTGATTCATACTTATATCATTGTGTATCAGTTTGATGTGAGACCAATTACAATAAGTCATAAATGAATTATGAATCTGTGTCCGAAATTATAAATAAAATTTGATTAAATTTTCACAGTTTTCAAGGAATGACAATTTTTGAACAAAAATATTGATTTTAAACAAATAAAGGAAACAATAAGTCATACTAGGAACTTCGTATATCGGATTGAGGTGTGACTGATTCCTAAATGTCAAAAATTAATTATGGATTGTTTTAATAAATTATAAATACAATAGGAATAATTTTTATCTATTTAGAGTATGTTAATTTTCTTTTCTATTAAAATTCATGTCAATTTTAAATAAAAAGAATCACTTGGAGTGATATCAGTCACACCGTGTGTTAGATTGAGGTGTGGCTTATTCCTACACATCCCAGAGTCTCAAAAACTCCTAAATACCAATTTTATAATGATTTACATTGAATTTATTTGTCAAAATACCAACATTGTATATTGAATTGATGTTATTAGCGAAAACACCATTCCCATTGTTTAAATATAGAGTAGTATAAGAAGATCACGTGACTATTATATCATGAGAAGTTACCAAAATGTCAAAATTATCTTCCTCTAGTCTTACTTCATTCCATGAGAAATATTTTATAGATAAGAACATCAAGTTGGTATGAATTCCAAAAATATATTTGAGAAACATTAAATAATTATTAGATAAAAATGATAATGAAATTAACTTACAAATAGTACATAAAATGATGAAAAAATTAATTAAAGAAGTTAAAGGGATTGGCATTTTTATGATGGTAGTATAAATTTTAAACACAATTCCTTATTTTCATTATCTCAATTGCAGGCTTGAAGTCTATTATCTTGTGAGCATGAGAATCTTTGAATAAACCACCCCAAATCAAACAAAAGAATCCACCTTTATAAGAAAAACATTATTATATGAGTAATACTAAAAAGAAATAATTAAAAGATAAATATGCAACAACACATTAATTTTATGGATAATTATTTTACCATGAAAACATCAAGATTACCTATGTGAATGAGAAGTTGAGGTAATTGGAAGGAAAGTGATCAATGCCAACACTGTAGTGGTGTCAATTTTTTGATAGAGAAGAAGTATGAAGAAGTTGTGGTTTAGAAAGGCATGAAATATAGACAAACCACCACAAATCGAACAAAAGAATCCACCTGTATATGAAAACAATGATTATGTGAGTAATAATAAAAAGAAATAAATTAAACATAAATAAGAAAAAATAAATTAATTATATCAATAATGATTTTACTATGAAAACATTATGATTACCTCTATGATTGTGTAGAGACAATGTCGTTTCTCATCCAGAAATGGCATGAAATGTGAATAAAAAGGTTTTAAAATTAAACAAAATATAAGAAATAATAAAAATTAAATCAACGCACCACTATTTAATTTTTTGGTAAAATAAAGAAAGTATATCATAACATTTCCATTCTATTTTCCCTAATGGTATCCTTCATTTTAGTTTTTTCCTCTAATCGATTGGAAACATTATCATGTACAGAAGACATTGTCTCCATAGTATTCAAACATTTAATTTAGATTATGTTAATGCGGTAGAGAAAATATAATATTAAGAGTAGAAAATAGAATATTAAAAAACTATCCCATTCTCATTGAACTCTATTTCTATTTTTTAATGGTTTTAGGGATTTTGTTCCACTATTGTGAATCCAAATCCCATATTTATAGCACCCTTTAATATATAATACAATGTATACATTGGTACCACCATGAACTTATTGTGATCTCCCAATGAAAGGGTCATCCTCAATTGAATTTTCATCTAAATTGACATTTTTTTAGTCTCTAGCAGGACAATCAACCAATTCTTGTTTTCTGGATCTGATACATAAAATACTTGCACTACTTTTGATGCCATTATGAATATCTCACCTTTTCCCCTTCCATAATGAAATTCATATTCATGACGACCATTTTTTCAACTTTCACTCCACTCATATTTTTAACCCAATTACAATTAAAAATCATCACTTGAAATATTCTATAACCAACTCGTTTACCTT
Organism: Viscum album; assembly: GCA_963277665.1. NCBI lineage: Eukaryota > Viridiplantae > Streptophyta > Magnoliopsida > Santalales > Viscaceae > Viscum > Viscum album. The sequence goes on from CAUJRU010000877.1 coordinate 91,135, forward strand.
TTTGATATTGTCAAAATATGACATATTTTCAAAAACTAGATTTCTATCCTTAGAACCAGATATGTGAATCACTGCATCTACAAGCACAACACCAAGGTTTTTCATCGTACAACAATCATCATATTATTTTTTAAAGAACGTATAACCATTGATAAAAACCCATTCTATGATATTACATTTTCATTCGGTACCCTATCTATCCATTAATGTTGTTCAACAATTGAATTCATATTTTCAGTTAACTCTTTATAAATTTGATCTTATAATCATTCTAATTTTTTTTATTATGTGTATTTGATATCTACCCTTCATCCATTTATAGATTGAAATCTCTAATAATTTATTTTTTTGATTCAATGTGTCGATCAAAATATTCATTATTTTTTAAAATATAAAGGTGTTCTTGCTCCTGCTATATTAAGGTTTTTGTAACAACATCTCTTTCTGAAGTCCCTTCACCCATAAGTAGTTTGATGTGACAAGACTTTGGGATACCGATTCTTTCAATAGATGATCGTTAACCAGTATATAATTCAATAGCTTCTTCAAAAATAATCATTCTACAATGAATTCATTTTGATGAATTTGATTCTTGACATACTCTTTCAAAATATTCATATATTATTTAATGAGTACATCCATATATAATGGAAATGACCACATAGATGAACCACTATAACCAAGTGAACCATAAGATGAACCATTATATCAAAGAATGATGGAGGGAAGAGAATCTCTAATTCAAATAATATGACTACATCCTCCAAATTCATTATTTTCAACTTCATGGGTCTATAAATTTACTGCATATGGATTTGAAAATGAAGTAGAGTTTGGTTAATGTATGACATACATTTTTTAGTAAGAATTCAATGGAAAGAAAAAATATCAAAACATGACATTCATGTGATTTTAATCGTCATAGCATTAAATTATTCATGGACACCACATTATTGATATTTGATGAATACACCTGTTGAACTTTTACACTATGAAAAAGGAAAAATTTAAATTTTTCTTTTCGGGTATTGTATAAGATAAGGGACGAATAAATAATGACATCTACCATTCACTTGTACCAAATCCGCCCATATCCCCATTCCAATCAAGTCCAACCTAGCCTTGATTCCATCTTTTTTTCGGATACATTTATTAATGTTCCAATATTATTGTCAAATACATTTTTTCTATATGAACAACATCAAGAAAATGTATGACATTCAAAAAATTACAATATGGTTATTCAAATAAAATTGATATATCTGTCCAAGAAGATTTTGTAATGTTTTTTGAAAATGGTTTACTAAAAATAGTGTCAATATATTTAAATTTATTGTAAAATTGATCACCCACTACTAGAGATAGTGTTGTACTTTGTTTGATATTCCTATATACTCTGTCATCTAGGATAAATATTTTATTTTGTCAAGGTAAAAATTTCTGATGTCATAGAAAAATGTCTATAAATAATGTTTCAACAAACCAAAAAATGTCTGTTTTTTCCAAATGTTACACCCCCAAATTCCTTTAATGCTATATCCTGATAAATTTCTATAATCATGGAAGTCATTTATCGTCCAATAAAAAATAGACCTCAATGTGAATTATTCACTTTTATAAGCATTATACATTACAACACATGTATCCCACATCAATTTCTGATCATTGATCAATGGGGATAAATATTGATCAATATCATTATCGGGTATTTTTGGTCAATATATATGCATTAACAACATAATTTATTTTTTATTCATGAATTTAAATAGAAAAAAGTTATAATTTTGAAACATGATGGTCCAGGTACTATGAGTGCTAATATGCACTCCAAAAGGATTTATTCAATCTATAGACAACATAAGACCAAATATTATCAGCTCATTTCTAATTTCAGGATACTCTTAATAAATTTTAATCCACTAAGGGGAATACCCAGGATGAAATATGTTCCCATATTTAATTCTTTTATATGCATGCCATATAAATTATCTTGTGGTATCAAGACATATATATTGTCTTCTAAATAGTGAAATGATAGGAAATTACCATACATATTTCGAGCGGCTTGATTCATTTTTCTTGTATCAATCAACACCACACTTAAGGAATTTTATCAGTGATTCATAGTCCTTGCGAAAACATATGCAATTATTTGGACAAGCATTATTTTATTAGAAGTCATTACCATTGAACATATGAGTCCTTTAGTGTCAAATTTCCGACATGGTTATTCATTTTATTATAGTATCATATCATTCATGTTACATAGTAGTTCCCTAAATTTGGTGTCACTCCATCAAATTCTAGATTTCAAATTATATATATTCAGTACAGTTGGAAATGTTCTTTATTTAGTAAAACTTGTATATAATGGTTTCTTGGAAAAACTATTTCACTTCTCAAACAACTTCGGACAATCCTGAAGGTCATCTTTAATTTCCATTTTCATTTCTTCCAGGAAATGTCCATAATCATATACATAGGTCTTAATATCGAATGATCCATAAACTGTAGGATCATAACAATCGGTGTTCATGTTCATTTCCCCCATTTTTTCCAAAATTTTTTATATTTTATCGATTTTATGACAAATAAAATGCTTTTCCAACTCTTCCAGTCTAATTTGTCTTTAATAACAGATATATAAACCCATAAAAAAGATTTGAGTTGGGTTATATGCATGCTCTCTTTCAAACATGAATAACTCTTTAACTCCATCTTCATACTCTTTTTTTAAATGATTAGCTTGCATCCATTATCGATAAATATACATCATATTAGGTTCATAAATTTTTTTTGATAAATAAATAAATACTAATAATATATTCATTATCAAATGAGAAAGTTATAGAAAATTCTAATAAGTGAATACCAACATTTTATTGTTTCATAGAATTTCATTATTCTTTGAAGAAAATGTGAAATTGAATTTAAGAAAATAATTTCTTCAAGATTTTAGGTTTTATCCTATGAATTCATTCAAAGGTTAAAAGTTAGACAACTATCATACTCATCAGCTCATCTCAAAAATATTTATCATTCCATTTTGTTATTTAAAACACATCATACATCTATTGTGGACATGAACCTATGTTTCTTGAAATAATCTAAGTGGTAATCATCCATGAGATGAATGTTGCTTAAATTAGTTCAAGAAACATAAAAGAGATGGGTGATGAATCTCAAGAAACAAAATATGATAACTATTTGAGGGATGAAACTCATGAGTATGATAGTTTTATATAAAAGGGATGGAGTATGAGTCTCCATAAACAAATTTAAATAATAATTGTTATTTGACACACACAGATTCTTTCTTAAATCCCCTCAAAAAATAAAAAATATTATAATAAATTAAGGAGGAATACGTAACCTAAATATGATAAACCAGAATAAGAAACTCTCTATAATCAAAGTTGTTCTTTGGGAGGTTCAGGGTTTGAATCCTGGGAGTCCACTTCCTGGGTGAACCAATCCCCTAGGACCCACCCGCCTTCCTGGGTCACTCAGTTTTTTCGGGGTGGAAAAAATGAGGCTTGACCCAATGGATGAAGAATTGTTGTGACGGACCATCACTATTGGGCCGTTACCCTCCAGGATGCTCTGCAATCTCAGCTAGTAATGACTCCTCCCTCGGCTGGGGCACTGCCTTAGGGTAATGACCTCTTCTTGGGGGAGGGGGGTTTCCATGAGTGGAGGGTTCGAAAAGGCCACACAGGGGAATTCCATTTCTAATAGAAAAGAGTTATTTCATATATGTTGAAGTTAATCAGAGATTCCTAGGGGTGGAACCAATACATGCATACCTAAAATGATGCATACCAAAAAATAATTTCTAATATATATAATTCGATAACCTCCATTCTATTTTATGGAATATTTGGTGTAACAAAATAAGAAATTATTACATTTAATATTATTGGTATATCAAATATTTAAAAAATGTATCAAGAATCTTGGGATGTCATATCACCCCACTGACACATCCAATGAATTATTTGGAGAGAATCACATCATACCTACCCATATGAAGGATTATAGGTAGTCTATCTAATACCTATTAACCCATAGTTGAGATTCTAGGGTGGTCCATAAAGAATTTGGCATAATGTAATAATGCACATAAATAATATATATCACAAATGAGGGAGAAAACGCACAAACTGTTGCAATATCTATCGCATATACACTAGCAACTACTGAGATAGAATGACTCCCGTGAGGTCATAGTTTCTCAGACGAATACACTTACTTCACTAAGAAAACTAATTGAAATCAAAAAATTAACAGATTTATAAATCATAACTCTCCATCTAAAGAATCTACTACTAAAATACAAAAATAACTAGTCAGATTAATACACTAGGAATCAGTATCAAAGGATACCAAACCACCATCATAGAAGTTGATACATACAAATTTATATAGATGATGTAAAATGTATGGTACTTCTACAATTTTATTAATTCCACTATTTATGAAATGAAAATAAATCATGATTCATCCACACTTTCACATAAGTAAAAGTGTATCTCACAAATACCCTATGTAAATTTAAAACTACAATTGAGAATGACGGAGATGCTTATATTTCTTGGGTGAAAACCTAGAAAGGCTCAAAATATTTGTATTTCACACTCTAAAAATTCCAACCATCAGAATGGATGATCTCGAGGGCAAAATATCCAAAATGGATAACTCACCACACTCATGATTGAAAAACTTCCTCCCCCAAGGTCAGAACCATTAATGTTTTACATCCTCAGTTCCCTAAGAGATAGTGGAGAAAAAAGTTTCATTTGAGAGAAACTAGCGGAAGATGTACATTCGAACCTTGGATTTATTCAACCATTGAAACATTTGGGCCTTGGATTTGAGCCTTTGAATAGTTTTACCATTGATACGAGCTTTGATTCACCGAGGCGGAGTGCCAATAGAGGTTTATTTCTATAGAAATATTTGAATATTGCGAAGGCTTCACGACTCTTTAGGGGTTTTAAATAGGTTGGGAAACTTTTATTAGCACTTCCAAAAAACAACTGATAAAGATAAAGCTTTTTATGCACAAAATATGATTATAAAATCCATCTTTATCCGCACTAAAAAGGCCCCAAAAAAAATTCCTTTTATTAGTTCTTACTATATAAGTATATATAAAGGATTTATAATTATAATTATAAAACATTTTGTATATATATACATATAATTATATACATATATATATTTAATAAATATATATAAATATAAATATGTTAAATATATTCTTTATCTAAATATAATTCTTATAATTTTATAATTATTTAAGTATATAATTATTTATTTATAATTATTCAAATTTTTTTAAAAAATAATATTTATATATTTATATATATTTATATTATTATATATATAGTTAATAAATATATATATGAATATAGATATTGTAAATAAATTATATAATTAAATAAATTTATTATAAATTTAATAAATATATAAATTTATATAATTATTTATTTATAACTATATAAATACTTTTTTAATTAATAATAATACATATTTATAATTATAAATATAAGAATGTATAAATATTGTAAATATACATATATAAATATATATATTTATAAATATTTTTTGGAAAATATTTATTTAACATTAATAATGAATATTTTATCTTAAATTCATGCATGTTAGAAATGATTGAATTTGAATTAATTAAAATTAAGTCTATTTTAATAATACTGAAAAAATGGACAATTTGTGTGTCTGTGCATTTTATAAAAAAATGCATTAATTATGTATATGTGAAATCAATATAAAAGCAATTTGATATAAATTAAATTGAAATATAAAATGACCTTAAATTTTATTGATTACTCTATACAATTGTTCGATATTTAATATATACCATTTTTTAGCATTATAAAAAATTATCTAATTAATAAAATATTTAATATTTTTCTCAATTTACTTATTTTTAATTTTAATTTTTCTTATTTTAATTAAGCATATATCAATAAATTTAATATATACTATTTACTAGTATTTATAATTTATATATAGTATAATCAATTTATTCATTTGTATCAGTAATTATATAATTAAGAAAATGTTTAATATTTTTCTCAATTTACTTTTTAAATTTTTTTTATTTAATTTTCAATTTGAATATATCTATATATTTAAAATATTCTATTTATTACTATTTATAATTGATATATAGTATTATCAATTTATTCATTTTAATCAATAATATTTTAATTAATAATTTTTTTAAAATTTTTTAAATAATTTTTTTTTATTATTTATCTATTTAATTTTCTTCAAACCATTATTAGTGCTAAAAATCACTGAAAACATATCCTTTTATGAGCACTAAAAATAAAACCCTAATTAAGGGTACCCTTTATCAGCACTAATAATGAAGTGATGATAAAGGTTTCCATTTATCAGTGTAAAAAATAAAACGATGATAAGGGGTACCCTTTATTAGGGATAAAAAATCTCTAATAAATGGTTCTTATTATCAATGCTAAAATAAAAGTTCTTATAAAATCTAAAATTTATCATCATTTTTTTAGCCCTGATAATGGTTCCATTTATCACCGCATTTTGTTAGAACTGATAAAGGCCAATGCTGATAAAGGATAGTGATGTTAAAGACCCATTTTGTAGTAGTTTCACCTTCTCAAATTTTTTGTTCCACCGCAACACTTTGACCTTGTGAGTTGTCTTATTTCATAGAACATTTCTTCTAGAATCTGTTATATTCACAAAAATACTCTTCATATCAAAGATCATTCTCTAATGGAACCACTTATGGATTCAATACATGTGAGGGGTATGATTTGTGCTTCCTCATGAAGGACACATGTAAAAAATAATATACTTTAGATTTATTTGGATGGAGTTCTTGTCGAAAGGCCAATGTTTCTTTGTAATCAAGGATCTCATTAGGGCTGATGTATCTTGGAATAACAGTCAATTTCACCCAAACCTCATGATCTTTTTCTATAATGATATATTATGAAACACATTATTTACAACCTCAAAGTCCAAGTTCGATCAATGAATTTATGCATATATTTTCTATCAAATTTGTTTATATTCTATATAAAAATTATTTTCTTGAACCTTATCTATCATTTCTTGTATAATTTCAAGTCCCATTAGCTTCCACTTTCTAAATTTATCCCAAAATATTGGATTCTAATAACTCTTCACATACAGAGGCTCATATAGTGAAATTTTGCTGATTTAATAGAAACTGTTGTTATATGAGAACACCAATAGGGGAAGTTGTTGATCCCAACATCCTTTTAAATCCATTGAACATGATCTCAACACCTCTTAATGAGTTTGAATGGTCCTTTTTGGATGAACATCCATATGAGGGTGATAAGAAGAGTTGACGCTCTATTCTATATCCAATGCTTATTGAAATATTCTCTAGAACCTCAATATAAACCTTAGATCTTGATCAGATACAATAGAGAGTGAAAATACACATAGTCTTACCAGTTCCTTTATTAATATCTTGGAGAGTTTTAATATAGATAATTTTTCCTTTATAGTAATGAAATGTTATAACTTTATTAAGTGATTGACTACCATCCAGTTGTATTTATTTCCATTAGGTGTTCTAGGGAGTCCTACTAGGAAATCTATGGTCATGTTTTCCTATTTAAAAACTAGTATGAGAAATGGTTGCATCATCACCTTATAATTATATTATTCTACCTTGACTTGTTACCATACCAAGAATCAAGATTCAAACTCTATAATTTCCCTATTCATGTTTTCCCATAAGTGTTTTTTTGTTCAAATCTCTAAACATCATAGTGCATCCTAGGTGAATAGAGAAGGATGAGCTGTGAACATAATCAAAAAGTTCCTTCATCATTTTTGGTTTTTACGTGACACATTTTCAGGTTCCTAATGTTGTTACTCCATCTTTATCAAATATAAAATCTGAAATATTTTCTATCCTCTTCTATATATTATTATCATCTTTTCGGGCCTCCTTGATTCTCTCAAGAATATATGGTTGAGTAAGGTATGATGAATAAACTTTTACTAATCTCATATCCCTCCTCGATATGTCCAAGAACATTATATCCCTTGAAATCCTCATCATGGATAGGGTTGCTGGATCATTTATACTCATATTATCATCCATTTTTTTCCTTCATGGGATCGTAATGGATTGAACAATCATAATCCTTGATTTGATATAACCACCTTCATATGTTTATATTTATCTCCTTTTGTGTAAATATCTAATTTAGGATTCTACGATCTATATATATGTCACCATTTTCTCAATATAGATAATGTTGCTAAATTTTTAACATGAAGAGAAATACTACCAATTCTAGATCACGTGTTGGGTAGTTCTTCTCATTGATATTTAATTTCTGGGAGGCATAGTCTATCACATTTTCATATTTCATTAGTACACAACCCAATACCCTTTTGGATAAATCACTACAGGTCACAAATTCTTCCCCACTGGTGGGTATTTTGAGCACGAGTGTGGTGATTTTCCTCTTATTAAACTCATTAAATATCTATTCACATTTATCGTTCCCAAATAACATGAATCCTTTCTGAATTATATTGGTTTGTGGGATTTAAAATAAAGAGAAGTTTCTCACAAATAAAATATTATACCAAGATAATAAATGGAAACTATATATTGCCATCAAAGATGTTGGTCTTGGGAATTATTCAATTTCCTTAGTTTTAAAAGGATCCAAACATATCCCTTCGCTGGTGATATCGTGCCTCAAAAAAGTTACTTACTCTGATTCAAATAAAATTTACTTTACTTTTCATATAACATTTCCTTCCATGTGTTCTTTAGTACATTATTCAAATTCTCTTCATATTCATCATTTATTTTCGATAATAAAAAAAATCATCTATAAATACAAATTTGTTGAGTAAATCCCTAAAGACTCTATTCATCAAGTCTATGAAGATATCTGGAGAAATAGTGAGTCTAAATGGAATAAATATGAATTCATATTGTTCATACCTTGTATAAAAATAGTATTGGATATATCCTCTATATTCACATTCACATGATAATATCCCAACCAGAGATCCACCATAGAGAAGAACAAGGAACCATATCGATGATTGATCAATTCATCAACCTGTGGTAGAGGATAATTTTCTTTATCATGATCTTTTTGATCTCATGATAATCAATGGAGAGGCACACTGAGCCATCATTCATCTTGATGAAGAGGACTCATGTATCCCATGGTAAACCACTTGGGTATACAAACAATTTATCTATATTCTATTATAATTGTTTATTTGTATCCTCACGTTCAACAAAAACCATTATATATGGAGTCTTGGACATTGGCAATGCTCCATGTATGATCTAGCTTGAGAACTCAACCTCATGACTAGGAGGATGACCAATACATTATTCAGGAAACACATCAGAAAATTCCCTTACAATGGGCATGTCATCAAGAATGATATTTTCTTAATCTCAGTCATTTGAGCTAAATATTTTTTCTCTCAAGGTAATAGTATAAAAGATTGAGATGTTGGTACCAAATAAGGTTCATGCATCTCCTTAAGATTATATAAAATCCGAAGGTGATTTGAGATACTTAGGGTGGTTTTATTTTATCATAAATTTATGTTGGATGTATATAAAGAAATCCAATCCATGTGCAAGATATTTTTTCAATTATTTTAAGGAGAGTATCACAATGTTTTCTAGCAAATTCAAGAAAAAACTTTGGATAGGATGTAATTTATATACAAGAGATTCAATAATTGACTCATTTACCTTCTTCAATAATAACTTGACTTCCATGTTTTGAGGTAGTGTTTGAATAGTTCTAATAAAATTTTGTGATATTAAAGAATACTTATAACCCTGGATGATATGCCTATGTTCCACTATTTTATTATGTTTTTAATCATTTAATTCATCCAAAGTAGACTCTGGGATGAGAATTTTAAAAATATTAAATACATAAAAGAAAAAACATGAATATTAATGGGATATGTTTTAAATGACATATATTCCTCGACCAATGAATTTACCTATTTCTATATAACTTATCCACGATCTGTTTCCTAACATAAGTATTATGTTAATTTTTATTCACTTAAAAATGGTTCATAAGGAACTTGTGTGTTTACTAAATCATATCTTCCTGGAGCACCAAACCAAGTGTACATTATGGTCTGTTCTCATGTAGCAGGAGATGATAGAGTCTAACTCAATGCACCCTTTTCAGTGTTATTACCCTTTGGTACAACTGTTCCAAATCCACATCCAATTGTACCATCTAGAAATGTATGTATTTTCATGGAATCCACATAATATATACTTTTAAAAAATAGGGATGTTTTCTTATGTTTATTATTATCCATAAGGATTTCACTAGAGTATTATAATACTAGTCCCCAAAATAACTAAATTTTCTTCTAATACCAACTATTAAAACCCATATCATTAAAAAACTTTATTTCCTGATTTATTAAAAAAAGATACACTTAATATAACCCCATAAGATCATAATATACTTGGTTAATTAGGTACATAAAATAATAACATAAAACAAGGTTACAAAATCATTATTTAAAAATTCTGAAACATTCACTTATTTCATCGAATCTTTTAAAACTACATAAGATAACCTAGGGATGTACGTAATAAAGGGGTGAGATATAAAGTCTGGTCAGGTAATAAAAAAAATCCCTAAGATAAAGTATTAAATGTGAGACAATATTAACATCAATGTAACATAAGGGGCATGCGAACCATAATATTGAACAAGGAGGCATGAAATATCATGATAACATAAAGGCAACATTGTAATGTGGAAACAACATAAAGAATGAAATCATAATAATAAGTCAAGGATAAATGCCAATACATCATAATATAGTGTGATTTCGAAAACCTCCTATAAACTATACATGGAATCTCATGAGGTAAAAAATATTACCCAATGCATTGGAAGGATTTATTCTAGAAAAGCTTAGTCAGAGGCGAATATAACAAATTATTAAAGTGAATGAAAAAGTACAACATGAAAGGAAAAAAACAAGAAAAGGACAACTATATGTCCTAAAACTCATACGTGTCACCCCATCCTTGATAGGTTTCTTCATAGACAATTATTGATTCCCACTTTGAGCTCATTTTATTTTTCTCCAAAAACATGGTGTAATTCTTAGTATGATTTAATTTTTCAAAAGGTATATTATCCTAAGAAGATTTCTTACCCTTTTTCAGAACATGGACTACCCCTCCTTCCTTCTTGGAAAAAGACCTGGTATACACTGGCTTCATAATGTAAGAATAGTCTTTCCTCAGCCTTCTTCTTGGTGGGGTAGTCATAAATCCTTCACTTTCAGACAAATTATTATTTCCACCCTAAAAAATGACACTGTAGGAAGGTCTGACCATGCCGCTATCATTTTCTTTATCACTAGCAGTGACATTTCCCCATTTTATAGGGATATTCATGTTTTAGAAACCATCATTTGATCCCATGTCCCGCTGATAGTGCCTGTTAATATCAATCATGGCTAAACATTGTTGGTAATCCATAGTGTCATGACCATCATGTAACTCCTTCCTGATTTCACCTTCTACGGTCACTGCATTATGATATGAGTAATCAATCTACATGCTGAAAAATATATCCACTTAAGGAACCTCCAACGCATGTGAGATCTCCTCATTCTTACGTTCTTAAAAGCGGTTACAAAAAGGTACATTGATCTACAATCTTCCATCAATATGAAAAGGGTCCCCCAAGAGAGGTGGAACCTCTTCACCTGTGACCCTTGCATCTATAATAAGTGCACCATCTCTAGAAACTAAATTTCTAGGAGTCCCCTCAATAGCATCTTCAGATTTCAGATGAAAAGTTCACACAAAATATTCCAAAGGAGACACATCCCTAAAACCAATATCAGTCTTCAGTTGATAAAACACTAAACTAACTATCAGATTCATCGGCATCCACAACTCTTTCACAACACCATAAAGTGCAATAACCCATGTGTAATCAGTTTGTGTTGACTCCCACTCTGCACAAGCCTGTATTTTCTCATCATTCACTACAAAACTAAATGAAATCCTACAACTTCCTTGGGCTCTCAACTACACAGAAGCTCACCTTGGTGGGACATACATAGGAGGATCCCTCAATGTCGGATGAGACAAACTAGTAGCATCCCAACCAGAAAAGCACATCGTCTTCACTGCCTATGAGATCCCATTCAATCCTTTGCTATGACATTCCATCACTAGTTGACTTGACCGACTACTAGGAACAAAAAATGGAATCCATGACACAAAAATTACCTCATCCTTACACCAAAAATCTTTCCCATATATGATCCAAAACAATTCCACATGTAACTTTGAAATATCAAACTCAACACAAATTCATGGGAAGATGGGGTGACAAACAACCTCATTTTGAAAATCACCACAAAGATATCATACAATTATATAATCAAGGGCACATAGAATGAAAGGATTTTTAAATGAATGTGGTAGACCTGGAAGAGATACCCATGCATAAGTGTGCCACTAGTTACATTCAAATTATATACATGAAAAAGTGTGCCACGTAGATCATAAAAAATAGGAATGTATTTTATATATTTTAACACCAATATTAGGGTGTTTGTGTTACATACATATAAATACCCAATAAATGATGGATATATATAACTAGGTGTATACTCTAGATTGGTAATGGGGTTAGGCATTCACTACATAAATTTTTGGCATGGAAAATCGCAGGATAATTTTTGCAGCATATCAGGGGTACAAAAATATTATTGGAATGTTTAAATGATAGAAAAAGGGTTTTATAATCAGTTTAAAATCATAAGGAAAGTAAGAGTGATGTGTAAAATAATTTCCCAATATGACAAATTGGAAAAAATTGAATAATATAAATAAGGTTCTTGAATAAAGAGATGAATCAGAGGATCCCTTACCTCTAGAGGGAGATTATAAAGGCTTGAGAGGAGGTTCTTAAGAGCATAGAGGAACTTTGGCATGTATATAGAGAGATAATGTAGGAGTAAAATCATGGTACATGGTTTTTTAATAAAGATAAATGGGGGATTGGGTGGGTTTATATAAAAAAATAGTGGATAATTCTTTTTTAATTTCCGAACCTAGGATTTGGATTCTATATGAAAAAGTCATAAAAACAAAAAATATTCCCATTTTTCCCCATGATTTACTCAATAATGTAGGTTTTGGAGAATTCATTTTGAATTTATAAAACAAATAAAATGATATAAAAAAATATTCAAAAGGGTTAATATATATTTGGTTTTGGATACCTTTTATGAAATATATTACATCTATTTTGGGTCATTATGATGTCATAATACATATTGTATAATTATACCATATTTAATTTTTACCCACAAATACATATATCTGAGAAAATTAGGAAAAAATAATTTTTGGATAAGTTTGAAAAAATAATTTCAATAATAATATTTATTTCATCCAAATAATTATATATTTATGAGTTTTTTCACTTTTAAATCAAAAAATCTATATTTTCTAAAAAATATTTTTTTTAGAATAACATTTTTGTGACTATTATAAAAAATATTTTTGACTTCATAAAATTATATTATTATTTATATATAATAACTATTATGTAATAATATTATTTTATTATAACATCACTTATTTCAAAAATTATTTAATTACTTAAAATATTATGTTGATTGAAACTATATGTTTCCTAAAAAATAAAATATGTGTTTCATGGCATGAGAATCTATTTTTTATCAAATTTATTGTTTATTCAATATAAATTAATAAAATATAAATATAATAATTATTTTAGAAAAGTATATAAAAATTAAAATTTTCCAGGTCTAGATACATATCCATTTACTATAACAGTAAATTCACTGTGGGTTTGTTATGCGATGTAGTGATTTTATTGGGGTAGTTCAACGAATGTGGTTTGGGTTATTATCTCGATGAGTTTGAACTTCTACTGTAAGTGGTTTATCTTCTGCTTCAGTTATTTAATCTCACCTAGTGATTCTATATCCCATTAAATCTATGAGAAACGTGTTTCATAGGTTACACTCCTACAAGTTGAGGCCATCACTTCCATTTTTTGTATCAAATAGAATTTATTATAAACCTTAATATACTAATCCTAATCGTCGCTGTAAAATAGCTATATAACTACATTACTTGAAAATTTATTTTCTTATTTTAAAAAGGAATTTCATTAATAGATTTTCATGTTGTTACAATAACGGAGTGAAAATACTGGTACACCAACCAACTCCTTATCCTAAGGATAAATGTGATCCCAAATACATACATGTAATTACAAAAAATACTAAAACAACTGGAAAGGAAATCAAATGTACCCAAAGATAAACTTAGGAACGGCCACAATGCCTGAATAGTTCCAACAAAACTAAGAAGTTTTAATATCTAGCCCGATCTACAACCTTATCCTGCTGACATGAATGACAATTTCTATATATGTAGGGTGATAGTAATAGGTATACTTAGTAGGATCCTCCCCAAATCATCTCATGCAAAATATAAAGAACTATGTTAAATCCCAGTGAACAACAAGTGAATCTTACTAGTCACCTAAATTAGAATACTATGTTTCTTGCCTCACTGTGACTAAATCTGACCAATAACCTCATACATGAGATCATGTATTATAGTAATAAAACAACAAGGGTATGCCACTACCTCTTCCGTAATATTTGTTTGATCTAACCCAACATCGTATGAAAAATCCATTATCTCTCTAAAATTAAGCCCTCCCAAAGACACCAGTGAAAAAGTATCACAACATGTATCTCATATATTACATCATCTCATTATCCCATTCACATATCCATATAATAACTGATTGGTTTCTCGGATCTGCCACATCTTCTATGGTGTGTATTATACCACAATCCATCACATCCTATACACCATGTAATATACGTTGATCTATCATAGCCCATACACATCATACCTATAATAGTCTTTTAGATACTATATTTGGGGATACAAGTGTGTGAAAGACCCTCAAGCCATTACAGCCCTTTAGACACATATATGAGGAACTAAACACCATTCATACTAATACAAAATACAAACAAGATAAGAATATAGGGCCAAATTAGGTAGTTATCCATCCATCCTCTCATCCAATATGTGGGGGAAAAACTCTCCTAGAGTCCACTGGGTGTTAGTCACCCAACTAATATGGGTGTGGTAGTGTATGAAATCAAAAAAAAGTAATAATATAATATATATCACAAGCATCCTATGTTAAATAACCTAGTCCTATGATCAACTACAACAATCACCGCTCAGGAAATCTACTACCAATGGTAAGGACTATATGCCCTATTAGCACACAATAATTTAAAGATATACACTTAAATTAATTCTTTATTTCTTAACAATTAATCATACATTGAAAAATTAATTATTTATTTACCAAAATTATTCCAAACTAAATTTCATTAATGATAAATTAACATCTATTTAAACAACAATTTCTTATCCTTAAGAGAAGTCCACCCCTCAAGGAATAATCCAACCGAGTTCACAGTTTCTCATGATTTTTTTTAAAATTTGAATTCCATAAAGAACCAACCCCATGGTACAAAAATTTATTAATAATTTAACATTCTAGAATTTTATATACTCTATGAAACATCATAAGTTACTATAAAAGAGATGATAAATCAAGAACATTCTACTGCCTCAAGTGGTGGAGAAAGGAATTAAAATAAGAAATAAACTAAAAAATCCATAAATTTAAACAAATCACTAAAAAAGAATCCTGTATTTTAGGGAAACAATTGGTAATCTCTGTTTCATCTGGTTCCATCATCCTGGTTCCATCCCAAACACTATCATACACATCACCAAGCATCATGCCTACATAGGCATCAATTACTACCACAACCTCAGGCCTCCTAAAAGATACCTCTTTAGCCATACCATACTAATATATCATAACATAACAAGGACTTCATCTTGAGAAACATTGAAGGTATTAAACAACCAACAAAGTTAATAAGGAAACTAGGCCCTAAAAACAAGGCATTTAGGATTTACTTGAAAATGGGATCACTTGGTCCCCAACACATAGAAGTTATCCATCGTAATCTAATGTGAAAAATTGGCCGTAATAATTTTTATTTTTCAATAAACCAATTTTTTTTCAATATTTAATTATTTTATTAATTTATCCTAGTTTGTGCCTACAAGTAACCTAATACATCAACTATGACAAGCTATTAAATTACTTAATCATGATTTCGAAAATTTTTCTGATTTAAAAAGCATTAAAGAATAACGATTCTAATTTAACATTCCCTTTTCTCTTATCAACTCAAAAAATAATTCATGTTTCATGTTATTTATAGAAAATAATTATCACATGGAGTAACATATTTTTTTAAACACTCATTAAGAATCAATTTGACCCCCTTTAAATGATAAAAATAGTAGTTTCATTAAACATGACATTAATTATTTAAAAAACCAAGAAATTTACAAATTTATGTTATTTACCAATTTAATCAAAAAACCATGCTAACCCATGAATAATGAAAATACTAAACAACATAACATATATATTTAACAATCTATATAATCAAGAGGAAAAAAATTATCATGTTGGAAGAAACAACATGTGATCACTACAATAATAAACCAATTTCATTTTTAATCTAGTTTATCCTTTACTAGGTTTAATGCAAATGTAAAAAAAATTAATGAATGACCAATTTATGATTTCATAAAAATAAAGAGGAATCAATGAATCCTCGACATCTAACTTCTAATGTTCTAGAAATGGAGATGAAATTCCAATTTGGATCTCTGATAACCTCTCTTGCATATAAACTATGATATTCCAAGGAAATAGTCCAATTATCACACTAAAAAATGAAAAATTAAACTCCATTAGAATAATGGATATAAAAATCCATATCATGGTATAAATAATGGGAAGAAAAGAAAATAAAATGTAGGAGGAACTGTATGAAAAATATAAGAACCCACCTTGGATCATTATAGATTGATCTCTAGAATTTGGGGCTTTATCTTAACCAAAAGGGGATTTTAAGGCCTTAAAAAAGAACTCAAAATACCATAGATTTCGAGAGATTAATTGTGGAGAATACTGGGTTATAGGACCTTGGGGTAATTTATAGGAAAAATAATTTATAGGAGGCTACTATTCATCCACCCAAATCACACTACAACACTGTTGAAAAATAGGAGGACTATGATAAAATGTTGGAAGACTATACCACAATCCCCAGTAAAATCCATATCCAAGAACCTTGCCTCCCTATACTATATTGATTCTATATATCTAGGGAGAGGTACTATGGAACAACCTATAACCATGCTGCAGAATAGCCCTTGTAAACAAAGAGGCTACATCACAACCAAATCCACATGACATTGCTACCCCTCATATGGTATAACTTCCCAAAATCTCTATTCTAGAGCCTCCTTGATCCACACTATAATTTTCAACCATTGTGAAATGGCCTATTACCCAACCAACCACCAGAATGTAACTATTCAAAAAAAAGTAGCTTTTAAAACCCACCTCTTGATTACCTATTTGTTTGTTATCAAACCACACTACAACCATGTCATGTTTAATAGTGGATCCTCAATGAAAAACACCACAACCATCATCTCCAAGGAACGATCACTTACTCTGTGACATATATTTCGGATCCACTCCACAAACTTTCCAAAAAATTATAGTCTCATTCCCTTTACCCCATTTACCCTCAAAAATCCATGGGAACCCTCTTCAGACAACTCTAAAACAAAAAAAAATAACAAAGAAAAGACTACTTGAATATGATAAATTACATTATATAACTCTAAAAATATTCTCATAATTAAGAATAAAAAACTAAATCTAATGATAAATAAAGAAAAGGGGTTCTACAAACAGTCACCCTGTGATATATTGCTTAAGGATATCTCCATCATAGGTGATCAACCACCTCACTAAGTAGAACAAAGCACAAAAAAATAGAAACAATAAAATCCTAAACACTCTCTAGGGGAGATACATATAAAATGAGATAAATATTACCAACAAATAAGGCATCATGAGAAGTCCATTTTTTAAAATTATAAAGGGTTCAACATCTACAAAATGAGAAACACTATAAGAAAATAGCTAAAGAACATACATTTCATGGTACTAAGTGAGTATTGTGTCCACATTCATGGGTACACTCCTCTAAACCACTTTATAACCCCAATAAACAAACTAAGGGAATAGAATTCATGTGTAACACATTCTCTCAATAGTCCTGGTTCTCTATATGTTTCTCCTAGAAGGTCGGATCATCATCAAAGTTATTCTCTCCCAAATTAATGAAATGAGAATCGTAATGAAGGTAATAATGGAGTTTTGATATGTGAAAAACATCATGTATCTAGCTTATATGTTGGGAATGTGAAATTTGGTATTCCATGACTCCAATTCAAGGGAACACCACATAAGTAGATGTAGACTGGTGATAAAACATACACCCAAAACCAAACATCACTGCCCATGAGGAGAAGTCACCTTCAGGAGTACATTATCTCCAATCTGAAACTCCAAAGGTCTCATCCTGTGAACAAAAAAGTATTTATGAGAATATTTCAGTACCATAATCCTTTTATGAATCACCTGATCCATTTCTATTGTGTTCTATACAAGCTCCATCCTAAGAATTACTAACACTCTTATCCCAGTCTAGCGTAACATAGAACGAAAAGGTCAACTGTAAAAGGATTCAAACATTTAAATATCATCGATGGATTGAAAACTATTGTAGTAAGTAAACTTAAACAAAATAAAGCTCCTAATAAATGATCCAACTAAATCTAGTATAAAAGAACACATCATTTCTTCAAGAGTCTAGATGGTATGCTCTTTCAGACCATCTGTCTATGAATGAAAATTAGTGATTAGGTGTATATGAGATATAAAATAATAATGAGGACCTCTCCAAACCCATGAGGTAAAATGAGGATTGTAATCAGAGATGATCTTCCTCAGGACTCTTGGGTGTACCAAAAACTCCTCTTGATACATCCTGGAAGAAACCTCTAATGAGATCGACTCTTTAACCTTTATAAAGTGGGATTATTTATTCAAAAAATTCACTATCACCCATATAACAAAAAATACAACCTAATATCAAGGTAAAATAGTTGTCATGTCCATAAAATTGTCTTTTACCTTTAACTATAGAACATCTAATGGTTAGAGAAATCTATAGGGAAAACGTTGCTCGACCTTCATCCTCTAGAAAACTAAACATCAAGACCCAAACTAAACAACTAAATGATTCAATTTAGACCATAAAAAATTTCCTCTCATAGAGTTTTACATATTTTATCATGCTAGGATGTAACCAAATGGGTGAGATATTGAACTCACAAAAAAACATTTTATGAATCACTGAAGGTATCTAAAGTCTTCCATGAAACAACATCAGATACTGATCATCCTTAGAACAACCATCAAGGGAATTATCAAAGATATCTCTGTCTATCAAAACATATACCTTAGAGTTACCTATATTGGAATCATCTACCTAATACATGAAATATGAATGCTCTATCATTTAAAATTGGTAGCCTCTTCCACAAAACACTTCCTCATGAAGATGAATTTCTTATACATCTTCCATCACTCTCTATAAATATCCATATTTATGCATGGAAAGACTACATGACTTCCTAGTCAAAATATAAACTAGAAAATTTTCCTTTCTTAGTTTATAAGAAATATCAAAGTCATAATACATCAAGAATTAAATCAACTAATTCTATCACAAGTTCAATTCAAGGTGGTAGAAGACATACCTTGGGCTCTTATGATTAGTAAAAAGCAGAAAAATCTTATTGATGTGGTATTTGTTCCATAACATGAAGGAAAACATAACTGATACCAACATGAGATTATGTTTGACATAGTTACACTTATATGTATGAATCTAATAAAACCATTTAGAAAAAACTTATCTATACTACATCAGAACATATCCCAAGAAATATGCTACAAAAAATTCAGTAATAGTGGTCAATATCAAGTAAACTCTACACCTAAGAAATTGTCTTGGAGCATCCCAAGAAATAACTATCTCGATATTCGAAGGATCCAAAACTACTCCATATTGGGACATGACATACCCCAATAAAATAACTTTATGATTCCTAAAATAATAGTTCAACAACTTCCCAAAAAATTGCTGATGATGAAGAACTCCAAATTGGTATTAAGATACTCTGCTTGAAATTCCTCAAATGTGGAGTATAAAAGGATTTGTTTGATGAAAACCACCATGAACCGTTCTGATAACTCGTTGAATATTGTGGTCATTCAAATGATGAACATGGATGGAGTGATAAGCACACCAAATGAAATCACAATGAACTTATAATTCCAAGGATGACATTAGAAAATTGTCTTTAGAATATCCTCATTCTTCACATGCATTTAATGATATCCGGATTGTAGATCGATCATTGAGGATTGACAAGATCATTTCAGCTGATCAAATAATTCATCAATCATTGGAAGTTGATATCTATTCTTAACTATCACCATGTTGAAGCAATTATAATCAATACAATGGTGGAAACTGCCATCTGACTTTATCTGGAACAAAATTGGGGCTCCCCATGGTGACGCAATCGACTAAAAAAACTTGATGCAATATATCATTAAGCCATAATCATTGCTACCACAACTCATAGTGCACAATTCTATATGGATACATAGAAATAGGGGAAATCCCCAATTGTATTTAAATCCTAAACTGTGTCTCATGTAGTGGGGGTAATTCCACAACCACCTCAGGAAAGACATTAAGGTACTATTCCATAACTCTGGGAAACACTAATGGTTGAGAAATTGATGAACTCAGAATCAACTAGACCATTAAGGAAGACATGGACATAACCCTACTCAAACCCATATGGGTGCCTCTAACCAATGAACATGACATTATCTTTGTCAGCATCATATAACACAACCTATCTCTTAATTAAAAAATCCATATTATCCCAAACCTAATATAGCTAGTCCGTATTGAGGATTATATCGTATGGATATATTTGTAAACCTAATAAATCTCCCAAAGGGTGATGCTACACCATCACTAGATCACAATCTGTATAGACTTTATAAATTTAAGATCAATTTCCGATTGGGGTAGTATACATCAAGGGAACTAGAATCATGTTCTCCTTAAGTCCTAAAGTGTGTGAAATGAAAGGAGATATAAAGGAGTGTACAATGGCCTCTCTGACCCTGAGGAAGACCAGCTCATTGGGTGAGCTCAATTATTTGAAGATGAGGAGAATCATGAGGCTATCTTCTACCCTCCACATCCCCACTATACTAATTCCTAGTTGGAGAATCCTATTGATGATGCATTTGTTGAGACTTCCTAAATGCAGTAACCTCGAGAGAAACACTTGGTGAACATTGCCTTCTTAGAATGGATAAGAACTATCACCATTGATGGAATTGTACACCATATGAAAAGAATGTTTATGATCTATTTGGAATTGTTTTGAGAGACACCGACCATAAATAAATGAGATAATGAGGTTGGGACCAACCCCTAGCTTTAAAAAAAATATTATTTCCAATAAACTAAGAACCCCAAACCACAATTCTACATTGTGAGGAATCTTGATGATTCCTTTTTCATGGTGATCTAGTTCTAAACAACATCCACTAAACAACCTATACACTTTCTAGAAACCATGATACTTGTCTATAAAATAAATGTGGTGACCCATTTCTAGATATCTGGATGATAATCATCCTTGAAATATATTTCCATAGGATCCTCATCTGGAAGCAAGTCAAATTCACATTGGAGAAGGGTCCGGAAATTGATCTGTAATTCCCACACATTTGAATTCCATTGTTAAAGTGTAAACATCTCTTGGAGATTGGTCACATTCACAATCAAATAAAGAAACTATTCTCAGATCTAGTCCCTAGAGTTCTCCCGCAATACCTCCAACACTTCGTGATACCTGAAGTATAAGATCCACCATTACCTCACTTCTCCATGCAGCATCATCACATCCCACGAAACCCAATGCTCCTTATAAGAAAATATTGAACTGAAAGCTATGTAAACCTCCTCAAACCAATATTCAATGAATGATTCTAAAATATATCCTTCATACTTATATAGACTGTGACATGGAAACTATCTATATGTCCTCTACAAAGTTTTATCGGCGTCCACCTCTACTCTGGAGTGATCTGCAGGTGCATCCTACTGAAAATATTTGGCGTGAACCTGAAAAGGATGTTAACCTGGAGCTGTTATTATAAAATAAGAAGTAGATAATGACACCCAAACCTATAATATTGAATATTTAAGATTATGTTTTTCTATGTTTATTATTTTAACCTAATCTTAAGATCTACCATTTTAAAATACATCTGTAAAGGTGAATGATGCATGAACATTTCCTTAGTCTCCAACTCGCAACCAGTATCAGTTATTTTAGCAGGATCAAGAAAATTAAAACTTTCCACATCAAATCATAGTGGCCCTAATTACCTATGTATTATCCACCCCCTTTGTTTATATTCCTTATTAAACATAGATGACATTATTTCCCTTCCAACTCATATAGTAATCAATTGTCCAAAACTCTAAACTCCATCATATCCCTCAAAATGAACTTGTAATACCACTCAATCATGACCCCTACCCCTTAAAGGTACTTATCATAGGTTGGAAATGAAAGAAGATGGATGGTGGCTTCCCAAGTTCTTCTACTAGTAGGCCACAGGTTAGCGACTATCACCGAAGTTATATCATACATACAAATGGGAGGTATTACCCTCTAAGATTACATATAGATGAGGTAGATAAGATAGATACACCAAAAAAATCCTTCTCATAAGGATACAAGATATCGCAAGTGCATACATGTAATATCATAAAATACTAAATGAACTAGAAAGGAAACTAGGAGTAGACAAAGATAAACTTGGTATTAACCCAAAATACAAAATAGATACTACCAAACAATGAACTTTTAATGTACATCCTGATCTCTAATATGATAATATTGTCTACAAAAATAGTTTTTATATATTTATAGGGTTATCATAATAGTTATACTCAGTACGATCCTACAATGATCCTCTTATCCAATAGATTAAAAAAACATACTAAATCCAAATGAATAATAGGTGAAACTAAATCTCACCATAAACATGTATATAATGTTCACAACCACATCATTGATAATTATCACCAATTATCACATAAAAGATATCATGGATTATAGTATTAAAACAACTATGGTATCTTAATAACACTTATCCATTCTTCCCTCTCTTCCCCAATGGTGTAAATCCTGATCCGTCTCACTCTTAAATTAAGAAAAATATGAGATTCCTAAGCAAAAGTATCACAACATGCATCTTAGGCATAATATCATCTAATCATTCCATCTACATCTCTATATATTAATAATGTATTTTACAGGAGGCACCAAAACATTTATCTCATTTATTATACATCAATTATTATACCTCAACACCTATATAGGATAATATACCTTGATCCATCTTAGCCTATACAAGTCACACCTATTGTGGTATTTTGGATAATATATCCAAATATGCATGTGTGTGTAATAAACATAAGCCATTATATCCCTCTATAAAAATATAATGGGATGTAATCACTATGGATAACAACACCTAATACTACCAATATAAGAGAGAAGGGAAAAACTGGTATCTAACCATCTATCCTCACTATATGGATGTTGGGGAAAACACCCTCCAATAGTATATTGGTTGTCATTCGACCTACCATCATGGATGTGGTATCATATGAAATCACGAAATGTACAGGGTATAATATTCCTCACATCCACACTATGGGAAATAACATACTCGTAGGCTCAACTGTAACTATCATCACTTAGACACCCAACCACCATGGCTAAGGACTAAAATTTCTATATTCACAAAAGAATTCAAGTGGCTACAAGTAATTTATTTGTTTTTTAACAAACATAATTATGTTAATTAATTAATTGGCTATTATTTAACATTATTCCAAAATAAATTCCTTTAGACATATATTAAAAATGATTTATAAAGATGTTATTATCATAAATTGTAGACAATTATATCTAATCATTATTAAACCGAGTCCATGGTTTCCCATGATTAACATTAACATTTTCATTCCAACATTCCCTTAGGAAAACATTTATTAATAATTTACCCATCCATAAATCCTAGTGCTCTATGAAAAACCTAATTCACCATTAAATTAGAGCATAACTAAGCACATCCAGCCCCCTGAAGTGGTGGGGAAAGGAGTGAAAATAAATAATAAACACAACTATCAGGACCATTAAAAAGATCATTAAAAAACAAAAATCCCATATTTCCACACAACCATGTGTAATACCATATTTCACTAATTTAATTATCTTAATTCCATATTCAACACCATCATAAACATCACCACTCATCTCAACATCATTGGAAGTAATTACTACAACATCCTTGGGAGTCCCCACCTATATCTCATCAAATGTAAAAAGATAAATTCATATCACATATAAATTTTCACATCCAGATAAACAAAGAACATGGAAAATAACATAGAATGTCAATATGACTACTAGAGTCTGAAAATAAGTCATTTTGTCTTCATTTAAAACTAGGATCCCTCATCCAAAAACAAAAAGGTTTCAACTTGATAAGTTAATAGGAATGGTCATAACCAAGAATTTATCTTTATTAAACAATTATTTCTTATTCCATCTTCAATTAGCTAATTCATTTATTATAGATTATATATATAAGTAATCTAAGGAATTATCTATCACAAGAAAACACATTACTTTAACATGATTTCCATAATTTTATATCTTCAACACAATTTAAATAATAAGGATTATCATTTAACATTCTTTTTTTTCTTATCAACATTAACAAGAAATCATAATTCAAGTTATTCACCCACTTCTTGTAACACATGGGAGAATAATTTTATTCAAACATTCATTAAGCATCAATTTTATTTCCATTAAATCACAAGAAGAATAATTTCATTAAACATGCCTCTTCAATTGTTTATCCATCCAGCATATTAATATACATATGTTATTAACTAATTTCGTCAAAACAAATATGATAAACCATGAATAAACATACATACTACAGAAAAAAATTTATATCCTAATATCTAGAATATCAATTGGAAAACCATTATCACAGTGAAAACAATGACATTTAATAACTTCATCCACAATCCAATTTCATTCTTTGATCTGATTTATCCTTTATTAGGGTTAATTATAATACCACCCAAAGAAACTAAAGAATGATAAATTTATGAATGAACATAAATAAAGGATAAGTAATGAACCCCCTTACTCACTGTATGACATTCTTCTAATGGTGATAGAATTCCAAATGGATATTTGGTCACCTCTCATGTAAGGAAACAATAATCACCCAAGGATTTTCTGCCAATAAAACACTAGTAAATAATAAAGGAAACCCAATTATAATGATTTTGATTAAATGATATAACATGACTTAAATAAAAAGTGGAAAATGAGTTAAAAAATAGGAGAAACTGAAATAAAATATGGAAGAACCTTCCCCCAATGAGCATATATTGATATCTAGAATCTGAGGCATAATACTGATTGAAATGGGACTCCAAGGAGTTTGAAAATATCTCTAGGGAACATAGGTTTCAAAAAAGGAGTTAGAGGGGAAATTGTGTTCGATGGACATAGGGGTATTCATAGGAAAATTGATTTTTAGGAGGCCATGGCCCAGTCACTGAAGTTATGTTACAACACTATCTAAAAATAGTAGGACTAAAATGCAGTGAAAGGATACCATTTCATAGCCCCTGGTCAAAACTACCCCTAATATCAACATCACCATATTTAAAACTAATCATATATACCTAGGGGAGGGACTAAAATGCAACCTACCAACACGCTACTGAACCCCCTTTTCTAACAAGTTGGCAATGTTGTAGCCTAATCTCATAACACGACTACCCCCTCAAATAAAAGAACCTCACAAAACCCCTAAACTATTCCCACCTCACTCCATGCTAAATTTTTTGACTAATAGTGAAGGACCAATTCCATAGAAAACCACCACAGAAGAACTTCCCCCAAAAAGATAATATCTTCAATAACCCTCCTCTAGAGACCCTACACCACAGCTGGGAGACAATACTGCAACCATGTTGGATTTGGTAGTGGGTCTTCAAAGAAATATGATTCAAACATCATTTCCACACCGTAGTCAACTACCTATTGTGAAAACATGGGATATATGAATTAGCCTTGCCGAAAAATGACAATGGAAATCCCATTTCCCCGTTTAACCTTCAAAATCCTTCAGAAACCTCTCAGGACACTTCCAATACCTAAAAGTCACAAACTAAGTCCTACTAAGATCTAAACAACTAAACATTAATTCTATAAACAGAAAATATATTATAAAAAAATTATTTTTTGAATGATTTAAAAATCACAAAAAAAGGAACCCTAAGCACATAAATTATCATAGAAGCATTTTAATAGGTGGAAATCACAATGAAAATTACAGAATGAAATTTAAGAGAAAACATGTCATGAAAATAATGGTACTAAAAATTGAAATATCAAAATATATCCACAACTAATTGGAGGTTTTCCTAGCATGTTTCATGTCCCACATTTGTATAATCATATCATGATTTAGACCATACAACATATTATTTTCTCTATGTTACCTTTTTATTAATTTATTATTACGCTGTTAATTTATCACTTAATCTCAAAATGGTTCCTTTATTTGATTTATTAATAACAAAAATATCATAATAAATAATGAAATAATTCAGTTCATAAAATTTTAATTTTATCACACTTAACATGGCATGGAAAACATGTCCTAGAAGTTAGCATGATTTCACAAAAATTAACTTGTAGTTTTCATTAGTAATGTTTAGTAAATAATTTTTTAATTTGAATAATGCTCCACCAATTCCATTTTTAATATTGTATCCATTAGAAAAGCATTAAAACTCTTCTTTAAGTTATATTTCCTTATCAATAAGAATTCACAACTCCTAACATGATCTTTAATTAAATAAATCATACTTACAGACTGTAGATAATTGTAATAAATTTAACTTAGCACATGGAATATCATTTAATATTAAGGAATGTCAAAATCTAAAGTATTTTATGTAAAAATTTATTTCAAATTTAATGATTATCCTTGGAAACAACATTTAATTAATAAACATGTCTATCAAGAATGTTTTTCCTATAAATTTTTATCCCATAGACATGATTATTTATTATTTAAAATACATCAACATACCACTATTATCAATTTTCAAATTCCAAGAACTATCTATCAACTTTTTTAATCAATATTTCTAAATTTTAAAACTATCATGGTAGTTCAAAGGAAAATAATAATCCAATTATTACTTGACTTATAATGAAACATTTTTTACTAGAATGAGTCAATTTAAATTGAATGTACAATAATTACAATGAATACACCATATCAATACAATTTTAGCATAAATAATTACTCTAACAAAATTAAAAAGTTAAACCACAAATGAATTTATAGAGATGAATAGTTTACCCTTCAAGGACACCATAATTCACTTCATAAAATTTTAATCATAAAAATCATGCTTTTAAAGATCATGAAACAAAACAAAAATTTAAAAAAATTAAATTCTTGCCTTATCAACTATGAATTTATAATGTTTTTAATTATAATAGGTAATTTAAACAATAATAATTTAAATCCTTCTCCAATACCATTATAAAAAAAACTATTAAATCACATTTTAAATCATGTGTTTAGTTAACACATTTTAAATCACTTTAAACCAATTACAATATTATTTTTAACGTCATTATATCCATTATTTAGAATGAAACCATTCAATTATTGAGGATCATATCACATTATGATTTAAAGAGAGTAAAAAATCATTACTAAATATTTTAACCATCTTATCGAATCAAGCATTTTGGGTATAGATAGTTCTCCTTTAACTACAATAAAAAATTGATCATGAGTTTATCGTATTTTTATATTTAATAACACAAATCTATCATTCCCTTTGTAAAGTTAACAGTAATATTCATAAATTATGAACTAGATAATCCAAATCCAGATATAATATTATTTATAAAATGGTAGGTATTTTTACTTTATCATGTTCAATGATCCTTCAAGTTTTTGTTAAACCAACAAATACCTGAAACACATCAAAAAAGACACTCAAAGATAAATTATTCCATGTATCATTCACTATAGGAAAATATTAATTATTTCTTAGGGTTTTAATTGAAAACAAAATTACATTCCATCAAAAGATACAAAAAAATATACAAAAAATACAAAAAATAACCATAAACACACAAATCAAGGGAACCCAACCACCACACCATGACATTTTTCACTTCGGCCAGTCCTAAATCATCCAAAAAAATTTAAAATGTGCCCTGAAAATAATGTGTCTTGGTGGGATAAGTCTCCCCACTCATCAAAAACTAGAATCCATTACTTAAGAAAACAACATAAAATAAATCACTAAGATTGGTTTCTTGAAATTCATTTAAATCCACTTAATTACATTCATTTAATTCCCAAATTCAACCATTTTATTAAAAATAACAAATAATCATGATGGATTTACCTATCCTAGGTCTCAAAACTATAAAGGGAACCAACTAATTTGGTCATTAAAAAAGAGAAAAGTACTTGAATCAAATCATAGAGGACCTTAAACTATCTTATCCTCACCCATGTCCTTGGTCTATGTCATGTACCAAGTTCTATTGAATATGTTTCCCCACCAACCCATGAAGTCCTCATAAGTGCCTAATATAAAGCTCAATCATAATTATAGATACCCATTACTTCTTTATAATATTTTTAAATATTTATATATATATTAACAAAGTTAGGAACTGAAAAAACATGTGATTCTCAACCCGAGTTCTCCTAGAATTAATTTTATAAAAATATTAAATATATTTAATACCATGAATAGAAAAATTATTAAAGAAAATGAGATATATCCTAAAAAGAATATGGGATCATAAATACAAGATCATGGATGATACTAGAAAGTGGTGTTTACCCTAGGTTTTACATGAAATTGGTCGGTGTGGGTGTCTAGATTATTCTCTTATTAACGGTATGTTTAGTGAAATAATTAATTATTTAGATAATTAATTGTTTCATTTTGATACATATAAATGTTCTATAATAATACCACTAGGGTGAATTATGAAGGGTCAGCCGTATAAACCCTAGGATAATTTTAGAGCTCTTCCTCCCCCATTAGAGAATCTCATGGGATAATGATGAAATGATAGATCAAACTAGATAAGGGCTCAACAAAAACAACGACCTCACTTTGTCATTAGTGATCAAGTTTTTCATCAAAAAACAATCAAAAAACAATATAGGTCTCATATATGGGTGATTTATTCGATTTTATCAAATTGATTTAGCATATCTATCCTTATTCTTGGCTTTAGACCAATTATGGAAAGCTTATGCACATATATACTTTATTTTAAATTGATTTATTCAATGTCCTCAAACCAGGTGTCACTGTTCTTGGTCATTTGCCACAATGGTTTTCTCAATGATGGTTAAACCATTGATATGGTTCCTTTACCCCTAAAATTCTTCATGTTCATCATTGATAAGAC
This sequence comes from Viscum album, assembly GCA_963277665.1. NCBI lineage: Eukaryota > Viridiplantae > Streptophyta > Magnoliopsida > Santalales > Viscaceae > Viscum > Viscum album. The sequence continues at coordinate 120,953 of CAUJRU010000877.1, forward strand.
CCCGCTGTACCAGTTTAATACTATCGTGCAGTATTGTTCCCTATCAGACCCTCTGAATCCTGACCAAATTACTTGCGTGAAACATATCGATGATGTATGGATATATGTATGATGTTTACGAGTTTTGGTTGATCATTTTGATGATCTATTTCTAATTGATCAATGAAATAAGGCTTGGCTTGTGGGACATGTAGCAGACCTTTGATGAAAATATAAAGGCCAATTTCTAGCAAAAAGTGGTTTTAAACCGTGATCTACATCCAGGTCCACAAGATTCAGACTGACATAAGGATTAATGTGAAGCTGTGAGGCTTGATTCAAGGATATAGAAGTGAATATGAACATCTCAAAAATCTTGAGAAAACATGACTACACTATGTATACAGGGGGAACACACATTGTGTAGGGCCCCATCAGTAGTGACTTGGGTTTTTGAAAATTTAAGGAAGACACAATATGTAGAATTCCTACATGCCATATACCCCTTCCCTAGGTGGATAACCCATGTGGAGGATCAACATATTGGGAACCAGGGTGGATGTACACAACCATGTACCTGAGTACATGTAAACAAGATCTGGTACACATACACGACCAACAACAAATCACCTGGTCCCAGTTAGTCTAGACGCACCATGTAGTCTAGCTTCATGACAATTACTAATACATATGATGTGATTCATGTGCTAACTTGGGAAACAACTAGGTGGTAGAGTAGGACCACACACCGTGAGTTTCTCCCCACACACTGTGTACCCCTTGACATATTTTAAGGAAACTTCAAACCTTCATATCTCATTCATTTGAACTAGGATTTCGGCCCGTGATTAGCGTATCCAAGGTGTTTTTCACATATAATTTGATAGTTACCTTAGTTGGGGATTTAAAGATATGATGTAAAATGTTATGGGCGTGAATCTTGGCTTTGAGATGCTCTATGATGGAGGTGATCAGCCAATATCCCCAGCTAATTATTAATTGATACCCTCCAACATTAACGGGTAGTGGAGTTCCTTTATCAATTATTGACTGGTACCCTCCATCAGGGCTAGGCAGTGGAGTTCTTCAATTCTTTCTGAGTGGTACCCTCCTGTAGGGTCGGGTAGTGGAGTTCCTCGACAAATTATCGAGTGGTACCCACCAGCAGGGTTGTGCATTGGAGTTCTTCAATGACTTATAGAGTGGTACCATCCAATAAGGATAGGTAGTAGAGTTCCTCAATGAATTATACAGTGGTAAATTCATGTAGGGATGGGTAGTGAAGTTTCAAGATGATTTCTGAGTGGAACCCTTCTGCAGGACTAGACAGTAGAGTTCCTCGATTACTTACCTAGTGGTACCATCATGCAGGGCTGGGCAGAGGAGTTCCTTGATGCTTTATGAGTGGTAACCTTGATCAGGGATGGACAGTGGAGTTCCTTGATGAATTATTTAGTGGTACCCTCCATCATGTCTATTAAGTGGAGTTCCTCAATGATTACTAGAGTGGGACCCCCCCCCCCCCCCCCATCGGCATAGGCACATATCATCTATGGATACTTTCCCACCGGTACCCTTCAGTAGGGAACGGAAGTGGAAATCCCCGATTACTATCAGAGTGGGAACCTATTATTGAACATGGTCAAGGGTTCCCTACAACGATTTGGTGTCCCATCATCTATGTGGAACAATTAAGAGGCGTGACTGGACTTGGAGGGGTATGTTTGGTAAGATGTATGAGATGTTGGGCATCATTGATGGAAGTTTTGGATACTCTTATTCCTAGGATGTGCTGTGAGATGGAGATCCCATTACTCACTCATTTGGGATTATTTTGACTTATCATATATATATATATTCTTCTCATATATCCACACCATTTATTTGGTTATTATTCTTATAGGACAGGTGAATACGTGTATGGTATTCTACATTCTTTCGTTGTTTTGATTCTCAAGCTTAGATGAGTCTAATCTCCTATTATATGTGGTGAAAACTTGATGTGTAGTTCATCTACTCACCATGTGACTCCCCTTGTGCTTGTAGGTGGTTAATTTAACTCTTGGTTTTGGTTGAGCTGTTCGCTTTGACTACATATTGTATTTACCATTTTTCTACTCCTATTGTATCTCTTACAGACCCCTTCAACTGTTTTGGAATCCTTTTGGGTATGTATATAATCACCACTAAATGGGATATTCTCACATGCGTCATGTATTATGTAGATTATGGAGAGGTCAAAACTGACATTATAGGATCATAGGGATACCTGGTACTTTGGACCAAATATGGTGGTCACATCTTGGGATTTAGGAGTTCGGATCTCTCAATAGTTTACTTTTATATTTTTTGTCTAGTTGGAACATATTTTTGATTCGGCTTTTATTTTACCTGTTACCTTTTAGTTTACACTATTGTACTTTTTTACTGTCCAGAGGTTCATAATGTTTGGTTTACTTTATACCTATGTTTTTTCTTTTACTCTTTCCCTCAGCATTTTTGCATCAATATGGTTGTGTGTGTGTTCATAAAGGTACTTAGGAAAATACCTATAATAGTTAGTTGTTGATTTGGTGATTTTCACTAACCCTAGCCTATGGAGGTTGTCTTGGGGTAGTTGTAGATTGATCCCCATCTTGGTTCAGGTCCTAAAAGATTGTATCAGAGAAAGTTCAATACTTCGGATGTTGTTTAGACTAGTTCCCTTAATAGGATTCAGTTGGGATTTAGGGAAACAATGTAAAATTGTCTTGAGTGTAGTTCTCAAGATAGGGAATCCAATTATGGCGTGGTAGGCCAACATATCCATTCCTAGGACCTTGACTACCTGCTTGTTGGTACAACATATCGAGACATTGGTTGTAGTGATCAATGGTACGCGCCTAATATAGGATTGTGTATTTCATTGTCCTTCTTGAGTAAACTCCCTATTGTTATTATTTATATATTTATATATGTTAAACTAGCCATGATACTAGATCCTAATCATGATGAAGATTCTATGAGTGATGAGACCTCAATGGGTTCATCCTACAACCCCTTCCATTAGGTGGGAAGGTAGAAACACCTCCACTAATCAAGTAGAAAATAATTCCAGAAGATCAGGATGAGGACATGAAGAAAATTAGTGTTCTTCACGAGTTCTACGGCCAGAGGGTGTTGAGTTTCTATGGAAAGACGTATCCTTAAGCCTCAAAGGATAGCTATAGTCATTGGTCTGTATCTTCAGGCTTGTTTGGAAATTGACTGATCAGGTGGTTGTGTGACATCTATCCTTTTTTACAGAGTATTTGGGCACTGGTGGATCATTGTTCTAAAAATTCACAATGATTCAGAATTATCATGGCTTGACTTCCAACATATATTCCATGAGGATCACTACCCTTCCTTCTTGTGCTCAGTCTGGATCTAGAAGCTCATGGAGATGAATCAGGGGGGACAATGGCGGATGAGTAGGTAGTGAGGTTCAAAGACCATACCTAGTACTCCCTTAACATGATCCATGATGAATACTCCAAAGCATGAAAGTTTTATCCAGTAACTCAGAGTGAGATATATGCTAGCATAGAGCCATTGTGAATCCACACAAATGTTAGGGTGTTAGAGCAGGCACTAGTGGTAGAGATATTTCAATTAAAGAGATGGTATGTAGCTAGGGATAGTTGTGGGAATCACATATTTGAGTTATTTGCATCAGCTAGAATGCCTCAATAGGCCGGATCTCACCAAAATATACACTTGTTCTAACCATACACAAGAACATGGTCATACAGTACATAGAAATCATAATGCACCTATGAAGACTTTAGAGGGGAGATGATTTTCTTATTATGAGAAAGATCATATGGCACATGAATATCTGACCAGACACATTAATAAACATATGTAGATATGTGATATACCTCCATGGAAGAGGTAGTGTCGTGATATAGGATCTCCTAGGTGAGGAAATGGTGGTCCCTTGGGAGGTAGAGCTAGAATAGGAGTAGAAAGAGCTATGGATGGTGGATGATGCTATAAGATACTTTAATAACCACCCACATGCAGACCACCCTAGGCTTAGGAAAATTGCAGCTGGGGACACTGATAGTAGCAGGATTTAGACGCTTATGACCCCCAAATAATGATATAATTAGAGATAAAATATATGTATTATATAATCTTACTTCTGTACTAGTAGACATAGGTTTCCGTCATTATTTCATATCTATACTCATAGTGTGGGAGTTAGAGCTCCCAATTTCGGTTCGTTCATATCATCTTCATCTTGTGGTTCCTATAGAGAATGTTTATTCTGTATCTTCTATCTGTATATAGTGATATCTATTAGTTGGTGGATAGAGGTTCACGTGGGAACTTTTGGTATTCAAGATGGGACCCTATGACATCATCATGAGTATGGATTGTATTTCCATGTCCTGATCCCAACTTTACTGTCACCAACGACAATTCAGATGTCTAAAAACTAATGAGATGATATTCTAAATTTCTAGAGAGAGATATATCATGGAAGGGAACATGAGTTCTGTTAGAAAAAGGTTTCAACCCATAACCCATCATTTGCTGAGTATATCAATTGGTGTAGTAGGCTCCTCAGGAATCTATTTTCCTTCAGTTGTGGAAGATTATATGTATTTTTCCATTAGGAAATTCTGGGACCACATCTTGGGTGGGCGATGGAGTTTTTCATCAACTTGAATTATGAAACCACTCCAATATCTTCTACGGCATATCAAATTTCTCATACCAATCTCTAGGTTCAACTGTTGTAGTTAGAGGACCTTCGAGAGCAAGGTTTCATTAGGCCCAGTGTGCCCCAAGGAATCTCTAGTGTTGTTCTTGAAAATTTTTTATGGGAGTTTGCAGTTTTGCATGGATTATTTGTGCCTGAGCCCATCCAAAATATAAAATTAACCCTTTATGATGATTGATGACCTATTTGACTTGTTGTGAGGTGTGAGTTGGTTCTCAAAGATCGATCTCAGTTCTGGATACCACCAATTGATGGTTCACGAGGTTGATATTCCTAATTTTCCATTTTGATGTCACTATAGACACTATGAGTTCTTAGCAAGGCCCTTTGGTGTGAAGAATTACCCCATCATGTTTATTTATTTTTTGAACCATGTCTTCCATTCATACTTGGTTCAGTTTTTTGCTTTCTTCATTGAAAAGAAACTCATCTACTCCACATCAGAGTGGGAGAATACAAAGCACTTGAGGGTGGTCCTAGATTTTCTTTGATGGCACTAACATTCTATAAATCTCATAAAGTTTGAATTCTGGATTCATGAGGTTCACTTTATGGGTAAACTCATTTCAAATATTGGTTTATCCATGGAACCAAAAAATATCAATGTAGTGATTTCTTGGGATCATCCCAAGAGCATGTCGAAGGATCAAATATTTAATAATTTTATGGGGTACTAGAGGAGTTTTGTGACTTACTTATCCATAATTTTATCCCCTTTGACCTCCCTAGCATGGAATGGGAATTCATTTACCTGGTCTGAATAGTGATAGAGGTCATTTTAGGAGCTTATTATGAGGATGAAGAGTGTTCTAGTGTTGATTCTGCCAGCAGAATCCATTGAGTTCATAGTGTATTGTGAGGCCTCCATAACTGGGCTTGGTTGAATTTTGATGTAGTAGTAGGAAATTATCTCATACAGGTTGAGGATATTAATAAACTATGAGATTAACTATGTAGCATATGATATAGATCTTGAAGTGTCAGTATTTTACTTAAGGATGTGGAGGTAGTACCTTCTATGAGATAGCTTTGTTGTTTACTCGGACTAGTGGAGCCTTAGGCATGTCTTCTTGTAGAGAGACATGAACCTGAGACAAAAACACTGGTGGTAGTTTCTATAGGACTATGAATTTGAGATGGTCTATACTCCACAAAAGGAAATTTTAGTAGAAAAATCACTAGGAAGGAAGTCCTAGGATCTCATAGTGTAGGAGGCTTTAGAGTAGTTAGTTTCCCTACAACATACCCTAGTGGAGAAGTATGGTACATGTTTTTTGTAATTTATGATTTTGACTTCTCTTCTGGGGCATGTGAGAGAGTCCCATATATGAGACATTGACTCTAAGGTATTATGTGACCATATATCCAGAAGAGATTCACTAGATGGATATTATAAATAAGGGAATCATATCATCTTTTTCAATGGAAGAACAATGTTTACAGTCATGATGCAGAAGGAGGTGATGCGAGAGTTCCAAACTTCCCCCCTTTTCTGTACATCTTGGTGTGAGGATGATTTGAAAAAACCATCAATGATAGCTGAGTTCCTCTCTCTTTTCCTCACTTGTCAATAGGTGAAGTTTGAACACCATATTTCAACAGGCTTGTAGCATGCCCTAGAGACCCTGAAGTGGAAGTGGGATATGTTATCTAAAGAATTTTTGAAAGGGATTCTACACATAGAAGAGGGTAATGATTCCATCTAGTTGATAGTTGAACAACTCATTAAGTAAACACACTTCCTTTCCATCTTAGAACTATTAGGACCAGGCTGAGAAAGATGATCATATTGAGGTATTTTATTTTTTTTCCATGATGTTTAAGAAGAAATGGTTGTTTAATAAGAAAATAAATCCCCTCCCTTTGTTTTTGGTGAAAAAATGGATCGACTGTCATATTCAAGATAACTGAACACACAATTAATGAGAAATTCCATCACATTGAGAAGGTGTTTTCTGGATGAAAAGGATTATCCGACTCATCTAGAATCAAGATTGGAAGTAGAGGTTATTATAGGGGAGAATTAATGTCTTCATGACTATGATATAAATGTTATGATGCTATATTAATCTTGGAGTTACGATGATTCATAATTATGTTTTAAAACTTGTGATTCATGCTTATTGAATGAAAGGGGGAGTGAAATAGATATAGCCAATCTTATTTTGTTTTATTTTAATCTTGTCAATCGTATTCAAGATGAGAAGGAAAGAAAATATTTGATAGTAATGTTACAACACCTTCCTTATAAATTTAGATAATGCTAAAGGTAAACTCAAATGTAGTCAAATTCATGAAGGAATTCATGATAAAAGAAAATGTTTTTGAATAAAGGAAACTATTGATGTCAATGTTTCTACATACCGATCCATCACATTCGATATACCATCATATTCGTCAAAGAAAAAACTGTTCATGGAGAAAAAACATTGGTATCATATTCAAAATAGGATGAATATGGGGAAGAAGAATTCGGTGATACCGGTCCATCAGACTCGATATTCCATTGTAATCATCAGAGAAAGAATTATTTGGAACTGAATAATAAAAAGAAAAAGAAGATTATGTGGTGGACTATATAAATAAGAAATTCAGATCTTAATCAAAAATTTAGTCAACCATTTACAATAGGTTTAATTACTTTTATTCTCATTTATATGAGTCCAGAAATTAGATGAATAAGGATCTATAGATTTAAATTCTTCTTCCTTTTAAATGAGAAAATTCATAATTAGAATTGGAATTGGACTTCCGAGAGCTTATAGAAGTTAAAAAAGTGTTAGAAATGGGAAGATTTAATTTTAAAGAAGATGTTTTCTTACAGAACACCGTAATGAAGAAAAACATTTATGTAATCATAATAGAGTCTATTTCTTCATTTATGAAATTCTTACTGAGAATCATAATGAATAAATTGTACTAAGTGAATCAGAATGGGTAATCAGAATCAAATAAGTGTTTGTGAAGAAATTCAAAAGTGAGATGAAGTTTTTATATGATTAAATAAGGATCTAGAAGAAATGAGATGAGTTGAGAAACCTTGATGAAGTCAAGATGCACCCGAAATTCAAGAAAACATTAAAATTTGATAAATTTGGTTAAGTGGGAAAGATTTTGGGAATCCCGTCCAAAACATATTTTTAGAGAGTATAAAAGGGGAAATGTACATTATATTTTTCACACAAAATTATTGTTCATGATAAGTAGAGAAAATGAAGAGCTCTAGAGAGAAGAAGTGTTTCCAATTTTTTTACTTGAAGTATTCGTGTTGGACAGAATAGAAAGAAGAAGATAAAATATTACAACATATTTGGATGTTTATGTTATTCATAAAATTATAGTATTCAGCCAATTATAATTTTAAGAAGAAGTATCATACTGGGATTTTTGGACTGAAGAATACTGTTTTTAGAATTTTCTCAACCATATTTTGATAGAGGAATATTTATCGAATTGAGAAATTAGACAGGGAAACACAAACTAAGTTTCAATAAAATGTATTGAATGTTTCATACCACCTTTTGGGTAAGAAAGTGAAGAATATTTTTGAAGGATTATATTTTTTAAGGTTTATAAAGAATCACATGAACATGTTTTTTTACTAAAACATTGTATTACATCATTTTTACTTGAAGGAGGAAAGACACTACGGAATTGTTTACATAGTTTTACACAAGTGAAAGGGAATATACTACTCATTGTATTCAACAAAAAAGGATTTTTTTCATGTACATTGTGTGTTATTAGATCATTTCCAAACCATACCAGGGATGTATCAATTTTTATTGAGTAGTGAAACTTGTAAATTATTTTGTTCCTATGGATATGTATTTGTATTGTTTTCAGGTGGGAATGTAATATTTAACATGAGGTAAAGGTTGTTTCACATTATTTGGAAACATAAATGAAAGTATATCATTGATTCACCCCTCCCACTCTAAGGGATACAATTTTCTTGAATGTGAACTTACAATTGGTTTCAGAGTAAAGGTCCCCTTTATTTTTTCATTTCTAAAGTTTTGAGAACTGGGTGATGAATAATCTAAATTGTGTGAAAAATACATGTCTCAAGGTTATTGATTCAAATAACTATCATATCTGGAAAGATAAAATGTTGAATTATCTTATTTTTATTGGATATTATTTTATTAAAGCTGCAACATATTTACTTCCTCATATTGATGATAAATTTATGAGTACATTTATTGATAAGAATAACCTTTAGAATGATGGAAGGGATAAGAATTCTTTACTATCATCACTTCCTAAAAGTTAATTCTTAAGGGTGAATGGTGTTTCCACATCCAAAGTTATATGGTACAAGTTTAAAGACATATACGAAGGAAATACAAAACTAAAGATGGAAAAATAAAACATATGGAGGCTAAAGAATGAATATTTTAAAATGGGTGAATTTGAATCTATTTGGGACTTCTTCACTAGTATAAATGACATTTTCAGAACTATTTTATGTCTTGGTGAGAAGTTGGATGATTTTATAGTTATTGAGAAGATCATAATAATACTTACTAACAAGTGTGATGCAAAGGTTTATTCATTAGAAGATATAGATCTTGAAACATTACCTCTATATATTTGCATAGCACTCTAATCACCTATTAAATGAGAAGGGAGAGAGCTATAAAAAGAAAAACAAAATTAGATAAAGAAATGTATTTCATGGGTTTTAAGAAAGTGAATTCAAAGAGGATTATTATTAAAATAGAATATATTGATCTTGATTCCGAAATTGAGGTATATAAAAATATAGATGATATTTTATCCTTATTTTCTAAAAATGTGACAATAGGTATAGGTAAATATGAGGGGAGACTTCCCTTGATATGCATTGAAAGTGGAGACATTGGGAAATTTTCCACCATTTTCCATGAATAAAGAAAGAAGAGGGTATTGATGATGAAGAAATAAAGCCAAAAAGATCGTGGATGAAATGTGGTGATAAAGATAAATATTTTTCTAGATTGAAAGATAAACAATTATTCAAATTCCAAAGATGAAGTTTCTTATCTAAAGATGAAGAAGATAAAGGAAGTGATGATTAATCCAAAAAAGGATACTATGTTTTCTGATAAGATTAATTTTATTTCAATAGTGAATGGTGAATAATTTATAAGCATAAGTTCTGAAGAAGAATAAAATATATTATAATTTCATCTAAAATAAGATTTGAAATAATACTTGAGAAATATTAGAAAAAATAGAAATAAATTAAGTAGTTAAAAAATGAATGTTATATAAAAACAATCAATAATGTTTTCTTCATGATAATATAAATATGGTGAAAGATACTGATGATTTAAAGTAATAACTTGAGTTAGAAAGGAATTGTAATTATCATCCCAAAGTGAAACTGAAGGAAAAAATGAATAGTGTTCGAACATGTCCCATTTTTTTCAAATTTGAATAGAGAAATAATTTTTTTTAAACTATCTCAATTTTTTTAATGTTCTCATATGGAGATATTTGAGAAGGATTAAAAAATGTTAGCTTTAATGGTTGAGAAGAAATTTGGATTTGTTTCTGAAAATAATAAATATGAAAAGTTTATGCATTTATCTAAGATCAAAAAAGTTGGTAATTCAATGTTTTCAAAAAAACATGAGTCCAAATTTTTTTCTAAACATTTTAATATATAAATGTTTCTACTAAATCTGATTCTGGTAAGTTGGAAAATAAAAGTAAGGTTCTGATTGAAAAAAAGGATGGTGGTTTAGATACGATATACAAGAAGACTACTAAAAAACATATTTACAACTCCAGTGAGTAAGGAGGTTTCATAAGAAAATAATATTTCTATGGATACTTCTAGTATTATGATAGATTCGTAAATATGAAAAATATGTTTTGTTTTAACCAACAAAATTACTATTATTCGATAGGTTATTGTAGGAAATGTTTTACAGGGATTCAAAACCCTCAAAGAAAAAGGATTGAGAATGTTGTTTTGATGAAACCTGATAAGGTTGGGGTAAAGATTGAAAATAGGTTCCAAACCGTAGAAAATATTTGTGAAATATGTGAACAAATAATAAATATTGATAAGAGTTGTCTTATTTTGTTAATCACACAGCAAATGTTTCTTAACAATTTTATGTATCTAGAGGTGAATAAATTAAAGGGGAAAAATATCTTATTATTGAAACCACTTTTAAAGATACAAAATGAGAAAAACCTTGGATTATTGATATTGGGTGCTATTATTATATTAAATGAGATTTAAAGTTTCTTAAGAAAGTGAATGACTTCAAATAAGGAACTGTGATATTTGGTTGTGATGAAACCTTGAGAATCAAAGGTGTCAGATCGGCCATCATTGAGAAAGAAAAGTTGAAATCTCAGAAAACATTATTTGATTATGGGATGAAAAAAATACATGACAAGTGTTTCATAATATTGTGATGAGTTTAACAAAGCTATATTCATAAAATAAGTATTTTTTCTGAGAATTGAGAAAGATGAAAAGATATTTATAAGAGGTCAACATACAAAAGGAAACTTTTTTCACGTTGGCGAAATAAAAAACTCATGTTACTTTAGTATGGTGGAAGAGAATCAATTGTGGAATAAAAGGATGGGACACATGTGTCAATGAAACATGGTAAATTTTTTTAAGTGACATAGTGTTCATGATATTCTATATTTTCCAAGAAGAAGAGATTGGTCTTTCAATATTTTTCAGAAGGGAAAAATTACACACACAATTCAGAAGAAATTTAATATTTCATAAAAACACACCTTCAAGGTTATTCATTATTTTATCTATGGTCCAATGGGAAAGTAATAAAAAAATATAGATAAGTACTTAATCATTTTCATTGATTTCTTGAATCTCATTACTTTTGTTATTTATACGAAACATTAGTCAGATTCTTTAAAAATGTTCAAAAGTTTTAGAAAGAATGTGACTATTACTGAAGAATTTGAGAAATGATAATGGGGGCGAGTATAAGAATGAATAATTTGAAAGTTATCTTGAGAACAATAAAATTCATCCTGAGTATAGTTCCCCATACTCTCCTCAGAAAAATGTGGTAGTTGAAATAAATAATAAATGTTTGGTGGAAATTAGGAGAACTATGTTACTGAAACATTATCTTTTTCATTACTATTGGAGTCAATCCATGATTAATATTGTGTATATTCAAAAATAATGTTTCTATAGGTAATGATTGGATATTAATCCATAATAATTTTTATATGGAAAAAATTTAGGTTTTAAGCACTTAAGAGTTTTTAGGAGTCCTTGCATTATAAGGAAGAAAGGTTCAAACATTGAAAAGTTTGAAAAGAAATGTGAAGATGGAGTTTTTATTATCAATGATCTAGAAGAAATATGATACCTATATTCAAACAAAGAAATAGTAATTAATTTTGATATTATTAATTTGAATTTTATTTAAAGGGAATAGGAATATAGACATACTCATACAAACAATTAAGTGGAGTCGTATAAAGAAGGTTTTGTTATCAATTACGGTTAGGATACAACCAATTGTTATCCTACTCAAGAAGAGTCAGACTCGTCTATTACCATTGATGAGGAATATACTTGAAAATATCATCCTAGGTTGATGAATCAAGTGAAAGCTCATAATATTATTGGTGATCAATATAAAAATATTCAAACAATAAGAATAACAAATACAATTACACATACTTTCTTGTATTGAAAAGTCTTGTTCAATGATGCGAATTAAGATTTTCATCATCCAGAATGGGTTTAGGCCAGGAATAAAGAGTTATATTAGATGGAAAAGAATGATACATGGGAAAATTTTCCTAATCCAAATTACAAAAATGTTTTAGGTATAAAGTGGGTTTTCCAGAACACGCTGAATGAAGAATACGAAGCAATAAGAAACAAAACAAGATTAGTGTGAAAATGTTAATCACAAATTTAAGGAGTTTAATTTCATTAATTTTTTCTCTAGTGGTAGGGTTATAACCAATATGAATTTTTCTTTCTACTGATGTACAACAAATTTACAAAAGTTTTCAAATGGATGTAAAGTCCTTATTTCCAAATGGGGATCTTGATGAGAAAGTTTAAATTGATCAAACATGTGGATTTGTTGACGGAAAGATGAAAGTAATTTTTTCAAATCGAATAAATACTAGTATGGGATGAATCATGCTTCTAGAGCATGGAATTCTGAATTGGATACTTTCTTAAGGAAGATTAGTTTTAAGAATGTAAAAGTTGACAAAAATCTTTACATCAAATAATGTAAAGAGTAATCTCTCATCATAATTTTTTATGTTGATCACATTATATTTTTTTGGGAATGATGAATGTTATTATGAAAGATTATTTGTATAAATGAAATTTTTTTTGATATGTCCTTGGGGGGTAAAATTAAATACTTTCTTGGGTTATAAATTATAAAAAAGAAGAAACAAATTTTTATTTTTCAATAAAAGTATGTTAATTTACTTCTATAGAAGTTTGGAATTGAAATAAAAAACTTTTTCCACACCAATTTTAGTGGGAACAAATTTTTCTAAAGATTTATAAGGTAAGGAAGTTGATTGTAAATAATTTCAGAAGCTAATTGGAAGCTTGTTATTTTTAAATGCCTCAAGACCCGACAATGATTATGTTGTTAGTTTGTGTGAAATATTTAAAAGTTATCCTAAAAAATCTCATTTACATACAGGATAAAAAATTCTTAGGCACATCAAAGGCACAAAGTTTTTTGGAATCAGGTATGATATCTTAGAAATTATTGATTTATTGTTTATTTATATACTGATTGGGAAGGAAATGTTTATGATAGATGATCCACATCTGGTGGAGTATTACTTCTTGGATTTTTTTGTAATTTAGAATAAAAAGAAATATATATCAGTAATTGTTAGTATAGATGGAGATGAGTATGTTTCTACTACTCAAGCTGCTACCCAACTTTTGTGGAGAAAGACTTTGTTAGAAGATTTACTTGTTTATGTGTAGTTACACTTTCTCTTGGGGTGTGATATTATTTGCAAAATAAATTTCACCATAAATTACATAAAACATTCTTGTTCAAAACATATTCTTATCTAATATAATTTAATCAAATATCATGTGGAAAATAATTAATTCAATATGGAGTATTTTTCCTTCATCGAAAGAAGTTGCTGATATTTTCACAAAACCATTACCAAAGAATGATTTTTCTAAATTGAGGATGAACATGGGATTCCAACCTCTTTCTCATCAAGGTTGAGGTATGTATACTTATCCCCTCTTTCATCTTAAATTTGGATAGTGTTGTCTAGGGGGATAATGGTTTCATAAATCTATTATTATAGACTCATGTAAATAGAAAAAGTTGTGACTATGTTGTGAATCCCAAATTGTATGTGTGTGAGTGTTTAATGGAGTGGTTATAGGAAAAAAAATTGTATTCAAGGAAGGATGATGAGGTGGATAAGAATGAGGAATAATGTAATGAATAAAATATTAAGAGGTTTCATGATCAAAACTTTTAGATAGAATTATTTATTTTGTCAATTATTCTTGTTTCTTATAATGAGTTAACTCACATAGGCTTAGAATTATTGATAAGTAATTCTTAGATTGAGGTTAAAAGTTCAATGATTTATGAATATTGGTTGAAAAAAAGTGATAGATTATTAGGACCAATTTAATAAGGATGATCTTATTGAGGTGTTGTATTTTATTTCCAATGATGTTTAAGAAGAAATTGAAGTTTAATAAGAAGATAAATCACCTCACCTTTTTTTAGTGAAAATTTGGATGACCATCGTATTCAAGAAAATTGGAATCACAATGGTTTAAAAATTCCATCAGATTGAGATGGTATTTTATAGATGAAAAGGATCATCAAAGTCATATAGTGTCCAAAAATGAAGAAGATATTTTCTATGGGGGAGAATAAAAGTAAGCATGACTATGGTAAAACTGTGATGATGATTTTCAGATCTTGGAGTAATCATAAATCATATGTAAGTTGTAAAACTTGTCATGTATTATTGATGAAATAAAGGTGGATTGAAAGACATGATTCCAATCACATTAAGTCTTATTGTAATCATATCAATCATATTTAGGATGAGACGTAATGAAAGTATTTGATAGGAAAGTTACAATACTTTCCTTGGAAAGTCAGATGATGCTAAAGCTAAACTAAAATGTATTGAAAGTCATGATGGAATTCCTAATACAAGAATAATCTTGTGATTAAAGGATGTTTTTAAAGTCATATATTCTTAATACCAATCCATCATATTTGTTATACCATCATTTTCACCAAATATAGAATTATCTGTGCATAAAAATATTTTTTATCGTATTATGATGAGAAGGAAGTTTATGAAGTAGAAGCTACTGATACCGGTCCACTGAACACAGTATTCGATCATAATAATTAGAGTAAGAATTGTTTAGAACTAATTAATTCAAACAAAAAGAAGATTATGTGGTGGCCTATATGAAAATTAAATTTTGAGCTTAATCAATAATGTAGTCAACCATTTACAATATGTTGAATTAATTTGATTATCGTTCAAATGGGTCAAGATACGAGATGAAGAAGATTCTATTGATTTACATTTTTCTTCATCATAATGAGACAAATTTTAATGGGAATTAGAATCAGACATCAGAGAGACAATAAGATATACAATAGTGATGGAAATGTGAAGCCTAAATTTTGAAGATGATTTTTTGTTATAGAACTTCATAATGAAGAAAAAATAGAGAGAAATAAGAATGGTTCCTATTTCATTATATATGAAACTGGTAGATAGAATCATAATGATGAAATCTTATGCCTTAAATTTAAATGAGTAATCAAGATCAGACTGGTGTTTGGGAAGAAAGTCAATAGATAGTTGAAGTTTTTAGAATATTCAATGAGGATCTAGAAGAAACAAGAAGAGTTGAGAAATGTTAACTAAGTCAAGATGCACCTGAAATTCAAGGAAACATATAAATTCAGGTAATTTGGTAAAGAGGGGATGTTTTTAAGAATCTCACCCAAATTTTTTTTTGTGTGAGTATAAAAGTTGAACCATACATCATACTTTTTAGACTAAAGTAATTTTCCTAATATGTAGAGAGAAGGTGAAGCTTTAGAGAGAACAAGGGTTTCCAGATTATTTTCCTTGAAGAATTTGTGCTGGAAAGAAGAGAAAAGAGAAGAGAAAATATTGAAAAATATATATTATTTCATAATATTGAGTTGATTACCATATTCATCCATTAATAGTATTGTGTAGGATAATCATATTGGGATTTCTGGAATAAAGAATAAAGTGTTCAAAATTGTCTCAGTTGTATTCTGATAGTGGTATATTTATTGTATTGAGCAATCAGTTTTGGAAAATCGGACCGGTAAATAGAACTAAGATTTGATAAAAACTTCAAGATGACCTTACTATCTTATGTTTATGAAAGTGAATAATTGTTTTTAAGGTTTATATTTGTAAAAGTTGATAATGAGTCATAATAACATGTTGTTTTTAAAAAACATATTACATAAATTGTGATAGAAGGGGCACACACACTATTGAATTGTTTACATAGTGCTATATGAGTGAAAGTGTGTATCATACTCAGTGTATTCCACACAAAAGGATTATTTTCTATTGGATTTCATGGTATTGGATAATTTCCAAACCAAACCAAGGACACAACTATTATTGTTGAATACTAAACCTTGTAAATTCTATTGTTCCTATGGATGTGTGTTTGAATTTTTTTCAATGTCAAAGGTAATATTTAACATGAGGTGATGTTTTTTTCATTTTCCAAGGAAATATAACAAAAATATATAACTAATTCATCCCTTTCCTCTCTCGGTGATACAATTATCCTTAAAAGGAACTTATAGGAAAAAAGTTCAGTATAGAGTTTGGGGTAGTTGTACATATGGGAGATCATTCAACTTCATGTAGTACCCTTACCACCAATATATATTTTTAATGTAAATCCACTTTAAGGACAAGTGGTAAGCCATGGTTCACAAAACAAAATCCACTACGTACTTAAAGAGCTCAAAAAATGGTTAAACACAAGGCTAAGGTTATTTAAGTCAGAAACTATATATAATTACTAGTGTAGAGTACTAACATGAGTGTCTGGATCCAATTTGATAAGTCTTCAAGGTGAGTAACCCTTATTTCCATTATTTTAATGCATTCCTCCAAGGTGATTTGGAATTGGTTGAAGCCATGGGATTTGATTTAGTATTTCTTTTCTATGCACACTTCTTGCTCCTCGGTGGCATCAACATTCATCCTTATTTAATAAATTCTTAAAATATCCTCATTTGAGGCATTGGGCTGAAGGGATTTTTCAATCATTTCTTCCTTAGAGTGGTGGACGAGCTTCAAACACCCCTACCTCTTCTTCCATCACTATTGGTTCTTTCCTTGGGTTTCCAATTTCCTTTTCTTGTTGGAAATTCCTTTTCTTGTTTCTGACTTTTTCGGCCGACCTGGTTTCCATTGGTTTTGTAAAGTGAGTGTAGTCTTTGTATCCCTTGTATTTTTTCCCCTGGACCATGATACATTTCCCTGAGTCACGCATTCCTTTTTTCCCCTTCTTCCTTCATGGGTTGTGATGGCCTTTCCCTTGGAAATGGTCCACATTGTCCGCTGAGACTTGGATATACCCATCATCACCTAAATCATCCTCCTCCTTTGTCAATGTTTGTTCTTGACCCATCAGACCTTCAAAACAGTTTTTCAACTCCACCCCGAGTCTTCATTGGGGGGCCTTAGCCTGCACTGAAAACCGGCCTTGCCTACTTTGACCTCCAATCCATTCTTCTTCCTCTCACTCCCAGCCTGAAGAGATGAGGAGTTATGAATAGAAGTGTTTGGTTCCAAGGACCCCAAGACACAAATTCCTCCAGCCTCCCTTTTCCATGAATTGAATCTGTAGCAGCTTGAAAAAAGGACTTCCCATGTAGTGGTATTCCAGAATCCTCGGCCTCCATGTTGTTGCCTCCCACAGGGGCAGCACTGCACGGGGGTACTGTCATATCTGGGCTTTTATGCTGCTCGAATCCTTGACCCATAGAGTGGGGCTACTTGTTAGTATCCTCCGAACCCAGGCCTTGCGGTTCAACATGATTGGATTGACCTTCAGTGGAATGCTCAATGTTTGAAACTCTTTCCCATGACATGAACTCATCCTAGATTAAATTCTCACCCTCTAGCCATTGTTTTAATTCGATCCACCTTTCATAGACTCTTGCATGTACTTTAGATGGCACTCCCTCACCTCCTATTTTTCACATGAAGGTTCAGTCGTTTGTTGATCTGTCACCACTTCTTCAATTCTAGCACCCATAATCTTTGCACAACCCTTGGCAGCCAATTCTTATGGATTTCACACTCGCAGATCGTGTTTCAGTCTTTTATACACCGCAGAAAATGTCAGGTTCTCAGACTTCTCCACTAACTCCTTCACGATGAACTATTCTACAATACGAGTACTAGACCCCACCAGCTCACCATTGACTATAACTTGATGCCTTTGCTGAGAACAGGGCACCACACCGGCCTTCACACCCTCAGCAGCCTGCAGAATCAACTTTCTACCTCTAAAATTTTCCGACTGATGTCCAATTTTGAAGCATCGGAAGCCGAAATTGAGCCAAGACTCAAAAACCTCTAATTGTTTATATATAAAATCCTCACCCACAACAATCAAAAAATAATGAACCGGCAGTCTGGAGATATCCACTTCGATGAAAATCCTCAGAGAAATCGGGTGACACACTGCCCTTTTTCTACTATCAAAGAAAAGATATCGACCGACCATATTTCAAAGCATTCATATAATGAATGGATTCTGAAATGGAAGTGGTAGTTTAGGAAAACATAGCCAAATTTTCATAGTCGGAGAATCCCCTTTCATATGATAGTCATATGTCCATTAGAGGAGAAAACAATGGTAGCCATCATAGAACCGAGGGGCATATGACCATGCCAATATCAGATCTTCTTCGCATGCATACCAGACCATTATATGCCTTGAGTCAAGGAGACCCAAGGTGGATCACTTCTGAAGACCCCAAGTATCGAAGATAAACTGGTCACAGAGGTCCACCGATGGACGTTGTTTCTTGAATATTTTTATCAAGGTCGTATTCAGCAAGGTGGAGGCATCCGTGAACTTCTGAGTCGAGATCGAGAGCTGCAGGATCCCATATTTTACTGAGTGTTTTCTGATGAAGAGGATTACAGAGGTTCTACTGGGGAGGAAAACTATTTTTGACATTCATCAGACCATTTGAGATTATAAAAATTATTGGAGATGTTTCTTACCACCTTGATCTACCCCTATAGCTGGAGTGGTTGAACGACATCTTCCAAAAGTCACAACTAAGAAGATATGTGCATGACCCAAATTATGTGATCGACTAGGGAGAGCTGGACATCGATGATGGAACCAATTTTTTATAGCCCCGGTGGTGATTGAGGATTTGCAGGAGAATACTTGACATGGATGGACAAGCCCCTCAGTCCATATTTTGTGGTATCATAGGAATGTGCAGGTGAGTTCCTAGGAGAAGGAGAGATAAGTGCATGCTAAGTATCCCATGTTGTTTGTTTTGTTATTATTTTTAGTGATGAAAATCTTGAATAATGGAATGATTTAGACACTTCATTTTTTTTCATTTATGAATTTAAAATATTTTTATATATATTAACAGTCGTAGGAACTGATAGGGTATTTAATTTAGAGGTCTGATGTTCCCATTATAAATTTTAAAAAAATGAAATATATGAAAAATTGGGCAAGTGAAAATTATTAATGAAAATATAATAAAATTTAAATGGAATCTTATATTAGGAATATGATAATGTGATTGAGTCTGAAAAGAAGTGTTTACCCTAGGTGCAACATGAAAAGTGTTTGCACGGGGCGTTCGAACTCCTCCACTGGTGAATCTCATCGGATGATGATGAAATGCCTGATCGAAGCAGATCAAGACATAAAGAACACAATGAAACATCTTCCAAATTGGATAGTTCTCTACTCATCAATGATCAATCCAAAAACCTAGTAGGGATCATTAATTTGTGATTCACACCCTTTAATTAAATTGATTGGGTAGACCCTTCCTGGTTCTTGGGTTTGCATTAATTTTGGATTGAGCATGTTCCAAGTACCAGATATTAAATTGATTTATTAAATGTTTTCTAAACCAATGTAATTATTCCTAAAAATATTCTTAGAATTATATGAAAATTATTTTTACACTATTTTTATTGTTCCTTTACCCCTCATCTTCTTCACGTTCATCCCCGTTAAGACCCCTCAGTACGGGTTCAACATTTTCGGGCATTACCGAGCCCAATTGTAGCCCCATAACCACAAAATAATTACTTTAAAGTCACATATAAATGATGTATGGATATATGTCGGATGTTTATAGGTTTTGGTTGATAATTTGGATGATCGAATTCTGATTTATTGAACACGGAAGGTTTGGCATGCAGAATGTGTGACAGACCTCTGATGAACAAATGGAGACTTATTTCTAGTGAAGTATGAATAAAAACCATGATCTACGACCAAATAAACAAGTTTCAGAGAAATAGAGGGTTGGATATGAAGTGATGAGGCTTGATTCAAGGTGATATAAGTAGATATGAATATCTGGAAAATCTATTTTAAACCAGAATACACACCAAGTACAGGGATGAAAACACGGTGTGTATCCCCTCAGCGATGGAAACTACAGTTTTGGAAAAATTACGGATAAAATTGTGTGTATACCGTATACATACTCTGTACCCCTTCCCAAGGTGGAAAACCCGTGGTGATGATCACATGGTTGGTAACCCGTGTGGAGGTACACAAACACGTACGTGGTTGAGTATCAGAGTACAAAAACATGGGGTCTGGTACACAGACGTGACCATCGGCACACGACCTGGTCTCAGTAATCCTTGACACACCATATAGTCCACCTGCATGATTTGTACTATTACATAAGATGGGAAACATGTTTCTAATAGGTACAAAACCTGGTGTTGGAGCAAGACCACAGGCTATGTGGGCCCCCCCACATCTCATGTACCTCTTTACCTCTTTTGGGGAAACATCAAAGCTCCACATATCCTTCATTTGAGATCAAATTTTATCCCACGAGTAGCTAATCCAGAGTGTTTATATACTTTTAACATGAAGGCTCCATTAGTTGTTTCTTTAGATATATGATTTGAAATGTCCGTGTTATGACACTTGGCTTGGTGATGCTCGACGATGGAGGTGATTGCACACAATCACCTAGTACGTATTGAGTGGTACCCTCCTACAGGACTGGACAGTGGAGTTACTCAATGACTAATTGGGTGGTAACCTATAGAAAGGATGGTTAGTGGAGTTCATTGATTCTTTCTATGTGGTACCCTCTATTTTTGATGGGATGTGGACTTCCTCGATGACTTATCAAGTGTTACCCTGTAGTAGGGCTGGGAAGTGGAGTTCTCTAATGAATTATTGAGTGGTAACCTTCTGAAGGGTAGGGTTGGGGAGTTCTTTAATGACTTATTGAGTGGTACCCTCCAACAAGGCTAGGAAATAGAGTTCCTCAAAACTTTCCTGGTGGTACCCTTGAGTAGTTATGGGCAGTGGAGTTCCTCGATGACTTATTAAGTGGTACCCTACAGAAGTTCGAGGCAGTGGAGTTTCTCGATGGCTTATAGGGTGGTACCCACAAACAGGGCTAGGCAGTGAGGTTCCCCAATGCTTTCTTAGTGGTACCATCCTGTAGAGATGGGTAGTGTAGTTACTTGAAAACTTATTGATTGGTACTATCTAGTAGGGTTTGATAAGTGGAGTTCTATGATGATTACTACAGTGCCCCCCATCTGCATGGGTGTAGGTACTCTAAGGATACTTTCCGAGTGGTACATCTAGTAGAGCTCGATAGTGGGTTTCCCTGATGACAATAAAACGTGGACCCTCCTATTGTACCATGTAATTAGTTCCCTTCCTAGATTCTGTGGCCCCTCAACTAGGCATCACAGTGACAAGGTGTGGATGGACTTGGACTGTTACTTTGGGGTAGATGTGAGAGATGCTGGGAATTGTTGATGGGATTTTTTAACTATAGGATACTCTTCTTCCTAGGATAAGATATGAGATGGAGATATCATTAATCCCTCATTTGGGATTATTTTTACTTAGATTATATAGATTTTATTCTTTTGTACCCAAACCTTGGATTGGGTCACTCTTCTTTGGGGAGAGGTGAAGACGTGCAGGTATGCCACAAGATTTTGATTTTTATCTTGTTATTGTCTGATTAGTCTAATCTCTTACTATATTTGGTGAAGAATAAAATTGTATTTTATCTAATCACTGTGTTGATCCCCTTGCGATTGGATGAGGTAAATTTCACTCTTTGTTTGGGTTGAGATTTTCTCTTTGACTATATGTTGTATCTACTATTTTTCTTTTCATACTGTATCACTCTCTACTCCCCCTTTATATTTCAGTGAATCCTACTTGGTATGCATAAACTAACCATTGAATGGTATTTTTATGCATTTCTAATGTCATATGAAGATTATGGATAGGTTGGTGGTGACTTCAAAGGATCTTAGGGATAACTGGTACTTTGAAATGAGTATTGTGGTCGAAGCTTGGGATTTAGGAGTTGGGCTCTCTCTATAGTTTATGTTTCCTATTTTTTCAGGAAGGGAAATATTTATAGTTGGGCATGTATTTTTCCCCTTTAATTTTCAGTTTACATTACCATACTTTTGTACTATCTAGTGGTTCATTCATGTTTTGTTACTTTATATAGGTGTTTCATCTTTTACTCTTTCTCTCGGCACTTTTTCATCATGTTGGATGTGTGTGTGTGAACATGTACTTAAAATAAGGCCTCCATGAGTTATTTATGTCTTAGGTTCCTGTATCCACCCCTGGCCTATGGATGTGGGCTTGGAGTAGTTGTCTTTTGATCCCCAACTTAGGTTGGTTCATGACCATAACTCTCAACCATAACCTTTGATACAACTTTCTCAAGGCCCCCTCCATCTAAAGGTGACACTCCTAGGTTGACAAAGAAGGACTAAAGATAATGACCCTAAGACTCTCCTCTAGGAGGTCTCAGGTTGGGGACTAGAACTGAGGGTATAAATAAAGTCACATTTTTGGGAGGTATTACCCTTAATATAAATGTAATATCAATAGATAGGATATAAACCACCAAAAAATCTATCACATAAAATAAAAATTATAACGAACTATCTGAAAATTCATGGAAAATTTCAAATGAATATAAATAAAGTCTCTAAGAAAAGTGCCAAAACACAATCCTATAGTATCAAATTAATAAATATTCCAATTCCCAAGATAGTATTGTCACACCCTATCTCTGAATTCCCTTGAGAAACTAGGAAAATTGATTATATATGCATAGGTTGAGCATGCCACGCGTACTCATCTTGATTATACCCATGATCTCTCATGAAAATGTAAAAGGAGCATACTAATGCACAAGGGAATAAAAAAAGTGCCCATTAGTACCTAAATAGGACAACTATTAAATTCCAATCACACCAAAATCTTCTCACTAAAAAATTCATAAATGTATAATGACATAAAATTAAAAGAATATAAGGATGGGATCCCCCACAACCACTTCCCAACTAATTTTCCTCTATCTACCATGGAAGAAACATCCTTTTCCACATCCTTTCCTTATCCATTAATGGTAGAACCAACTATATATTATATATCTATCATGACCCATCCCCCAGGACCCGTGTCGTAACTTTCCCAAGCCCTCCTTCCATAGGCCAGGGGCTGGTGACTAGCACCAAAGGTGTAAATCCCGATAAAAAGGGAAGCCATTGCCTTTAAGAAACGTAAACACACACAACCAGAGTACAAGCGGAAGCAAACACTGAGTAAGAAGTATAACAAGTGTTCTGAAAGTACAGAAGGGCCGGAATACAAACCCAACAGTAAAGTACAAGGAAAAGACAAAACAGCAGGAAGGTGTCAAGCTGCTCCGAGATCGTACTCCGGAGTTCCTACCAGAAGGGTAGGTACAGATGGCCACCTTAGCTCTCCACGTCTGTCTGTCACCTCTGGGTAAGGTATCTTCATGAATTCCACCTCCAGGTACCGTCTCGTCGTGAAGTACACCTACGGGTACTGTCTCGTCGTGAATTAAACCTCTGGGTACCGTCTCGTCGTGAAGTACACCCCCGGGTACCACCCAACTCTACAAGCCTCAACCACAATCAGCGCTGTCCGTCGTCTACATCCACCACAATGAGGTGCAGGCATAGCCCTTGCAGGGGTGAGTATAACGATACATAGCAGGGA
Source organism: Viscum album (assembly GCA_963277665.1). NCBI lineage: Eukaryota > Viridiplantae > Streptophyta > Magnoliopsida > Santalales > Viscaceae > Viscum > Viscum album. The sequence goes on from CAUJRU010000877.1 coordinate 145,024, forward strand.
CCCCGAGGCCCTCAAGGTCTCACTAAACCAACAAGGACAAACCACAATGAAAGATATTAATAGATAACCTTTACTCAGGTCTATGCCCAAATATATACCTAAGTTATCAAGTAACCCATCTCAATCATGAGGTAATCACAATGGTCATTGACTCAGCTCAAACCAGGGTTTTTCATTCATGATGATGAAAACAAGGCTTCTAGAGAACTCCTCCTCTCTCGGGCGTAGAAGATCTTTCATGACTCTGAGGTGATAAACACTAACCTTATACTGCTGAGGTACTCCTCCTGTCGAGTACCGCGGGTCTACCGCCTCACAAAGTAGTTCTCGCTACCATGGGTCTGCCACCTCACATAGTAGTGCTCCCCATCATAGCCTACAGAGGTACTACTCATCTTGAGTACCGCGGGTCTAGCACCTCACAAAGTAGTGCTCCTCCTCTATGGGTCTTCCACCTCACAAAGTGGTGCGCTCCACTGGGCTATACAAGTCACTCCGAATCGAATCGGACAAGCAGTCATCAGGTCTCATCCAGTAACAAGGTCATCGTACTCCGTATGCTCGTCTCCGGGAGGATCCGCTCCACAAGCAACTGATCGACAAACCAAGTGTCACGAAGTCCCAAAAAGAAGTATCTCAAATAACCTCCTTGTCACAGGGGTCTCAACCCAATAGATGGGGCGTCAATTGGGCGCCCAGTATGTGAGTTATTAGCCTTTTAGTCCCGGGGGCCTGGTTGGTTTCGTGTATGAACCAACCCGACCATTTATCAATTGTACCCGGAACTACCATGGGGTATACTCAAAGGAACCATTTTTCAACAATATTACCAACGTCACTGACGGTTTTTCAAACAGACGTCCGGTCTAAGAGTTATTGGCTATTCTGCTCTAGGGGCCCGGTTGGTTTATAAGCTAAACCTACCTGACCAGACTCCAACTACATCCAAACATCAAGTGGAGTATTCCAGAAGAACTGTATCATCAAGAGGAATCCAACGTAGTCGGAAACACGTTAATCGGACGTCCAGTCCTCAAGATATACTCGTTTCTGCTCCGAGGGCCCAGTTGGTTTCGAGTTCGAACAAACCCAACTGTTACCCAAACATCACTGAAACCTTGATTGTAATATACCGAAATGAACGTCTCGATCTGAGGAATCCTATGCAACTGAAAATGTGTCGATCGGAGGTCCACAACTCATGTTATGGACAAAATACCGAAAACGGTCCGAAGTGGGGGGGTCTGGGCCCAGTCCGACCCGGCCCAACCCCCCTGGGTCGGCCCGAATCGGGTTAACCCGACCCGAGTCCGAGTCTGGCCCGATCAGGCGTGGCCTGGCCCATCTGGGCACAGCTTAGTCCGTGTGACCCACCCCTGCCCGACCGGGGGTGTTGGCTCGGCCAGATGGCCGAGCGGGGTGCGCGCCCCCTATCCCGCGGACGCGGTGCCAGGCTGGCGCCGCTGTTTCCCCCGGATCTCGCGTGGCCGCGTGATCCCTCCCTCGTCTCTGTGGTTGATGCCATGGTGGGCTGTTGCTGGGGGCGCACCAGGGTGCCGCCCCCTCCAGGTGGCCATTCGGTGCCCGCATCCGCCTCCGGCCATCGACGACCTGCGCCGCCGGGGTCTTTCCCAGGCCACCAGAGTCATTCCGGTGGTCCGTTCTTGATTCCGACTACGCCTGCGGTCATCTCGGGACCTGTACATCACTGCGAAGGCCTCTAATCACCATTGTGGTCCTGCTTCATCATCACCAAATATTCTGCGCATGAAGAACAAACTAGTGGTGTGTCCGAACTTGTTTGTTAGTTCGTACACACCACGTTAGTGGTTCAAATATTACTCAATAATTAAATGCCATGTTTGAGAGTATAAAAAATAAATATGAAATATTTACAATTCCCCTATCTCGTCAAATGGTGTTAAATGATGGTGAGTCATGGAAGATGGGCATCGTGGAATACATGCATCATTCTGTCAACGTCGGGAAGGAAAGAGCCGAGGGTGGCATCGGTGTTCTTCATTCTTCGTTGGAGGAAGAGGAAAATTATCCAAGTGTTGGGTGCCTTGATTCGCTACCAGCGTTCCGCCGCTTGAATAAGCCATCCAGAACTCCTTCCCCTAGCCTCCTTTATAAATGAGTGGGAGGGTTCGTCATTGGCACACAAGTCATAAATGGAGAATTTATGACGGAGGGCTCCACCCAATTTAATCCACTGCGGTGGCACATTAAAATGGGGAGGAAGTCAAAAAGGGGGTTATTGGCCTGGGTGGTCCCCACAGAAGAATATCCTCCAAAGGAAGGATATTTCCTGGAGGGCCCCACCATTATTTAACCACAAAAATGAAAGGGGTGGGGGGGTGGTTAATGCTTGGGTGGTCCCCTCATTAAAAAAGGGAGGTTTCATCCTCTTCAATTAAGAGGGGGATTTAAACCTAGAGGCTCTCCCTCATAAATGAGGGGGAGTCAAGGAGTTATGATTCCCCTCCCATTAATGGGAGGCCTCGTGTGGTTTCCACCACAATCAACCTCACATGTGAGGTTGGATCTCGGTTGGCCCCACCACCAAAACCTCTCATGGGGGGTTAGGGTGTGGTGGTCCAACCACCAACTCCCAAGTGGAGCTTCTAACCACTTTATCTGCATGACATGTGTTTAACAAAATAAAATAAAATGTTCACTTATTTTATTTTATTAACCCACATAAAACCCCAAAAAACTAACTTTCATACCCAACCATCTACCATCGAGGTGAAATTATTCTTAAGTGAAAACTCACGCTGTGAGTTCATCGGTGCGCTCAGATTTCAATTCCAAGCACTGGTTCAAATGATAAAAAAACACGCTCTTTCATTTATTGAACGTACCCAAGCTAAACTTCAGAAATTGATTTCGGGCACACCGGGCCTTGGAATCAAGTGACCTTAGAAGCCACAGACTCGTAAAATTTCAAAGTATTTAAGAAAAAAATTTCCTTGAAATTTCAGGGTCTTCACATTACTACAACCTTAGGGATTTATGTCCCCGTAAAGCTACAACATAAACTAGGGAAAAAATGAGGGTATTGTGCATGCATCTGAGCTTCTCGCTCTCATGTGCTCTCCTGGAGGATCCCATGCCGCCAATGAAATCGCACAAGAGGAATAGACCGTCCTCATAGGAACCACTCCTATTGATCCTCAACCACTACTAGAACCCTGTGAAAGTCACCCCGCATTGATGTCCAGCTCTCCGTGGTCAATGATGATGGATAGGTCATGCACACATCTACTCAGTCGCGACACGTGGATGACGTCGTGCACCCGGTGCATCTGAGGTGGAAAGGCCAGGTGGTAATCCACCTTGCCTACTCTGATTGGAACCTGGAAAGGTCCGATGAATCGCAGAGATAACTTGCCGCCCTGGCCAAAACTCCATAGACCCCGTCGAGGTATAACCCGTACGAAGACGTGGTCATCACCCTTGAACTCCAGTGTTCACGTCTCCTATCTTCATAGGACTTTTGTCTACTCTGAGCAGTCTTTTATCCGCTCCAAGATGATCTAAACCTTCTCCATTGTAGCTTGATCCATCTCTGGTTCTACACGTGCTGACTCCATCACTATCCACAAAAGATATATAAAATGCGGACAGCTGCTTTCTAGCTACTCCCAACAGCTGAAACCCCGACCTCTCACTAAGAGCATCTACTACAACGTTCCCCTCCCTATGAGTATAAACTATCTCCAATTCATAGTCCTGGAGGATTTGAAGCCATCACCACTGTCTCAGGTTCATGTCTTTCTGAGAGAAGATGCACCTGAGACTATTGAGTTGGAGAGAACTGTAAATCGTTTGCTCAACGAACAATGGGGGAGACTTTCCAATTGTAAAAACTCATCTCCACCCTTCTTCATCTACGTTCCACCAAAGAGCTGCTGATATTTCTCCTTTGCCGAAAAGAGAAATCTGGTCTCATCCCCTGGATGAACCACATTCTTTTCCTAATATAGTCAATCCTGACATGCACAGTAGTATTTCATACCATAGACGACGTCGTAAGGCCTTGAAAATACTACCAAGAGATCCAACCATTACTCTCATCTCCAAGGGTCGAGTCACACTGTCGACATCAGTGCGTGGTTACTGGGTCTCCTACAGTAGGAATCTCACAAGTGAGGGTCAAGTCAATAGTTTTAACCGGAACCCCTTAGTATCAACCATATAAAAAGGACAAGAAAGTAAACGTCACAATGATAAGTGTCTTTTTTTACTTCAGATCAAGTACAAGACACAAAGCAAATATAACTACGAAAACATGGAAACTAAAAGCACCAAGAACAAAGGCCTCCATGCCTGGAACTAGTCCTGCTCCTCTCCACCTACTTCCAGAGCTCCGTAGTCGTATGGTTCAGCTGCCTGAAGCTGTGCTCTACCATGTCCACCTATTCCTTATGGTCAGGGTGGACCTCCTGGTGGTGGTGGTGGCAACACCTCGAAGCGTCCTCCAGCACCAGCTGCAAGGCCAGCTCCCTTGCCTCAGTCTGCTGCTCCTTGCGGTCCTCCTCGATCGAACCTTTGCCTCTACCTGGGAGGTCCTTCTTTTATCTGCTGATCATCCGAGGAGTGGATCGGACAGTCACGGGCCATGTGACACTGTCCGCCGCATGTGTAACACATCATAGAAGGTCTGTCTCTTTCTCCACCCTTGGTGCCTCTCACTATCGATCCTATGTCGTACGGTCGACCACCTGTAGGTCCGGCCCTCCTGGACCCCTGCGTCATCTGTCTACTACCAGCTGCAGAAGACTCTGCTGCATGTCGGCTAGTAGTGGGTCCCACTACTAGAGACTGCTTTGCAAGGAAACTCTCTACTAAGAGGGCTCACTCCAACACCCCAGTCTGTGTCGGGATTCTGTTGGAGACAACTTAAGCTCTAATCTCTCGCCTAAGCCCCTGCTCGAAGGTCCGGGCCCTGAGGAACGGGTCATGTACCATGTCTTTGGAGTAGCGCGAGAGGTCTATGAACCTCGTTGAGTACTATGGTACTATCATGTTGCCCTACTGCAGATGCACTAGATCCTGTATCTGCATCACTCGAAGAGTGGCTATTACAAACTCCACCCAGAACAGGCTCTCGAAGTCTGCCCATAGGAGTGTCGCCTCGTCATGCATCTGGAGCATCAGGCTCCACCACCTGCCTACTGCTGCCTGTAGGAGGCTGGCAACAAGGATCACCATGAAGTCGGCTGGTGTCCTTACCAGTCTAAAGACTCTTGCCATAGCCTCTATCCAATCCTCAGCCACCTGTGGGTCTATTTCTCCCCAGAACCTGGGCGGCCTCTAGTGCTGGAACTTGTGCAGCGCTCTCAAGCGGCGTGCATCGCCTACTGTTGGGGATGGTTGCATCAGTGGCCCAACGGGTAGTACTTCCGCTGGTTCCTCCGCAGGTGCCTCAATTGAAAGAGGGCCATGTAATGTGGCCTCGTCGCTCGGTGGGATATCAGTACATATAACTCTTGGGGCTCTAGCTGGTCGTCTGCAGGGAGGCATCCTGAAAGAACAGTTGCGACACGGTCAAAGGACTATACATGGTAAGCTTACCTGGTTTGATCTCACGTAAAGGAAAACTTTGGGAAACACACACGCAATCAGTGATTTCATGCTATGAGTCGGAAATCAGTAGTCAGGGTCCTAGTGTATGGATACGTCGGCCGCCGCACCAACACTGGACTCCCTGGACTGAAAACCACACTTGGTACCATTAGCACTATTGTTTCACAGAAAGGAAATATCGGAGTTCTATGTTCAATGGTAGAAACGACATCCTCTGATAAAAATTTGTCATGAACCATCCCCTGGGACCCTGGTCGTTACTACCCCAAGCCCGCCTTCAATAGGCTTGGGGTTGGCAACTAGCAGCAAAGGCGTAAATCCCGATAAAAAGGGAAGGCATTGCCTTTAAGAAACGTAAACACACACAACCAGAGTACAAGTAGAAGAAAACACTAAGTAAGCAGTATAAAAAGTGTGCTGAAAGTATGAAAGGGTCGGAATACAATTCCAACAGTAAAGTAAAACGAAAAGAAAAAACAATAGGAAGGTTTCAAGCTACTCCTGGATCATACTCTGGAGTTCCTACATAAAAGGTAGGTACAGATGGACACCTCAGCTCTCCACGTTCGTATGTCACCTCAGGGTACCGTCTCGTTGTGAAGTCCACCTCCGGGTACCGTCTCGTCATGATGTACACCTGTGGGTACCATCTGGTCATGAATTACACCTCCGAGTACCATCTCGTCGTGAAGTACACCCACTGGTACCGCCCATCTCTACAAGCCTAAACCATGATCTGCGTTGTCCATCATCTGCATCCACCACAACGAGGTGTGGGCATATCCCGTGCAGGGGTGAGTATAATGATACTCAGCAGGGACCCCGAGACCCTCAATCTCTCACTAAACCAACAAAGATAAACTATAAAAAAAGATCTCAATAGATAAACTTTACTCAGGTATATGCCCAAACATATAACTAAGTTATCAAGTAACCCATCTCAATCATGAGGTAATCACAAATGTTATTGACTCAGCTCAACCCAGGGTTTTTCATTCAAGATGACGAAAACACGGCTATTGGAGAATTCCTCCTATGTCAAGCGTTGAAGATCTTTCACGACTCTGAGGTGCTACTCACTAACCTTAGACTGCTGAGGTACTCCTCCTATCGAGTATCACGGGTCTGACACCTCACAAAGTAGTGCTCCCAACCATGGGTCTTCCACCTCACACAGTAGTGCTCCCCCTCATAGCCTACAGAGGTACTACTCCGATCGAGTACCATGGGTATGCCACCTCACAAAGTAGTGCTCCTCCACTATGGGTCTGCCACCTCAAAAAGTAGTGCTCCCCACTGAGCAATACAAGTCACTCCGAATTGAATCTGACAAGAAGTCATCAGGTCACATTCAGCTACAAGGTCACCGTACTCCGTATGCTCATCTCCGGGATGATCCACTCCACGAGCTATTGGTCAACACACCAAGTGTCACAAAGTCCCACTAAGAAGTATCTCAAAGAACCGCCTCGTCACAGTGGTCTCAACCCAATAGACGGCGCGTCAATCAGACACCCAGTCTGTGAGTTATTAGCTTTTTAGTCCCGGGGGCCCGGTTGGTTTTATGTATGATCCAACCAGAAATTTTATCAATTGTACCCCTAACTCCCATGGTTTATACTCAAAGGAACCATTTCTCAACGAGATTACCAATGCCACCGACGGTTCGTCAAACAGACGTCTGGTCTGAGAGTTATTGGCTTTTCCGCTCCAGCGCCCCGGTTGGTTTATAAGCTAAACCAAAACGACTGTAATCGAAATTCATCCAAACCTCAAGTGGAGTATTCCAAAAGAACCGTCTCATAAAGAGGAATCAAATGTAGTCGACGAAACATCAATCGGACCTCCGGTCCTCAAGTTAGAAGTGTTTCCGCTCCGAGGGCCCGGTTGGTTTCGAGTTTGAACCAACCTGGCCGTTACACAAACATCGCCGAAACATTTAGTGTAATATAAATAAACGACCGTATCGATCCGAGGAAACCTATAAAACTGACAGTGAATTGATCGGAGGTCCACAACTCAACTTATGGACAAAAGACCAAAAATGGCCTGAAGTGGGGGGTCTGGGCCCGGTCCGACTCGGCCCAACCCCCTGGGTCAGCCCGGTAGGGCGTGGCTTGGTTTGCTTGACCCCCCCCCCCCCCGGCCCGGCCGGGGGTGCTGGCTCGGCCAGTTGGCCGAGAGGGGGGTACGACCCCCTGTCCCGCGGACGCGGTGCCAGGCTGGCGCCGCTGTTTCCACTGGATCCCGCGCGGCCACGGGATCCCACTCTCGCCGCCGCGGCCAATGCCGCAGTGGGCCCTAGTTGGTGGCGTGCCAGGGCGCCGCCGCCTCCAGGTGGCCGTCTTGGGCCGTCCTCCACCTCCCGCCGCCGGTGCCTCTACGCCGACGCCCCGCGCCGTTGGGGTCTTCCGCGGGCCACCAGAGTCATTCCGGTGGTCCGTTCTTGATTCTGACTATGCATGCCTTTGTCTCGAGAACCGTACATCACTGCGAAGGCCTCTAGTCACCATTCCAGTCCCGCATCGTCATCGCCAAATATTCCGCGGATCAAGAACAAACTAGTGGTGTGTCCGGACTTGTTTGTTAGTCTGTACGCACCACGTTAGTGGTTCAAAGATTACTCAACAATTAAATGCCATGTTCGAGAGTATAAAACAAGAATATGAAAAATATACAATTCCCCTACCTCCTAAAATGGTGTTAGACGATGGAGAGTCGCAGAAGACGGGCGTCACGGAAGACAGGCGTCGTTCCATCATCGTCACGAAGGAAGGTTCTGAGGCTGGCGTCAGCGTTCTTCGTTCTTCATTCTTCGTTGGAGGAAGAGGAAAACTCCCCACGTGCTGGGTGTCATGCTTCACTGCCAGCGTTCTGCCGCTTGAAGAAGCCATCCAGAACTCCTTCCCCTAGCCTCCTTTATATATGAGTGGGAGGGTTCGTCGTTGGCACGCAAGTCATAAATGGAGAATTTATGACGGAGGGCTTCACCAAATTTAATCTGCTACGGTGGTGCATTAAAATGGGGAGGAAGTCAAAAAGGGGGTTATTGGCCCGGGTGGTCCCCACAAAATAATATCCTCCGAATGGAGGATATTTCCTGGCGGTCCCCACCATTAATTAACAACAAAAAGGAAAGGGGGGTGGTGTTTAATGCTTGGCTGGTCCCCTCATTAAAAAAAGGAGGTTTCATCCTCCTCAATTAAGAGGGGGATTTAAACCTAGAGGCTCTCCCTCATAAATGAGGGGGAGTCAAGGAGTTATTATTCCCCTCCCATTAATGGGATGCCTCGTGTGGTTTCCACCACAATCAACCTCACATGGGAGGTTGGATCTCGATGGGCCCCACCACCATAACCTCTCATGGGGGGTTAGGGTGTGGCGGTCCCACCACCAACTCCCAAGTGGAGCTTCTAACCACTTTATCAGCACGACATGTGTTTAAGAAAATAAAATTAATTGTTCACTTATTTTATTTTATTAACCCACGTAAAATCCCAAAAAAAAACAAACTATCATACCAGACCATCTGCCATCGAGGTGAATGTCTTCTTAAGTGAAAACTCACACTGCGATTTCATCGGTGCCCTCTGATTTCAATTCCGAGCACCGGTTCAGAAAATAGAAAAACCCGCTCATTCGTCATCTGAACATACCCAAGCTAAACATCGGAAATTGATTCCAGGCACACTAGGCCTCAGAATCAAGTTCCTTCAGAAGCCACAGACTCGTAAAATTCCAAAGTATTTAATAAAAAAAATTCCTTGAAATTTCCCGGTCTTTACAATCTCATGACACAAAATGCATATCAAATCTTGATGAACCAACCACATATCACATATCCATGGTAGTAGGGTATTTTGAACAAGTAGGATATCAACAACATACCAACCTCCTTCCACGCACGTCCCATAATACATATCAATAGAGTTACTACCTATATCACTAGAAGCTAATGATGTAGGGATATTGGGGTCGAGCGAATGGTTATAGATCCCTTTCAATACTAACTTGGGTTTTATAAAAAACACTCAAAACCCAAAATATTTTGGAATCAATATGGTTATCAAACTTGAGTGGGGTGTATATAAAAATAACACCAAAATACCTGATAAATAATAATACAAAATATCAAAACTTTCGGTTTACATTCAATTACAACAATGAATCCCATAACACCACAACAATATACCATAATATATTTTATCAATTTATACAACCACTATTGTAAAACACCAAACCAAGAAGACACACATAATTCGTAATTCTCTTACCTGTTTAAAGTTAATTTTTTTTCTAGATATAATAATTTCCAACCAAATTCAATATAATAAAACATTAATCTCATACTTAAGGCTTATAATCTAACAATCACTAGTTGTTCCCAAAATAAATTAATCATTTATTTCATTAAAACAATTATAACAGATTGATTTTAATCTACACTTTTTTAATGTTGTACCCAATCCATTTCAATATCTTAATTTCAAGGTCATTGTTAACAATTAATTCATCACTAAAAGACCATTTACAAGCCCAACTAGATCCATCAATCCACACAGATCCAAATCCTCCAAGTAGCATACAACCAGGGTCATCATTTCGTGTAAAAAAAATACACACAAGGTCAACAAAACCATCAAAAATTTACTACGAGCACATGAAAACATAAATAACAATTATATCTTTCACTGCTACCAAAAATTACATTTCATAGGGACCTTCAAAACATTATATAATTTTTTTTATTTCAAGAGAACTCTCACAAAAATTAATATTTACAAGGGAAACCAATTATTTACCATTAGATTAGTAATTTTCCTTTTATGTATGATGAATTTAATTGATGTGTCATAATAATTCACAAAAATTACAACAACCACAACAAAAAAAGGTTCCCAACAAGCATTTCTCTAGGAAAGGATACATTAAAGTAAAAACTCATAAGAAATATCAAAAAACAATTAAACACATCCAGAAAATCCCATACCATTTATTTTTATTGAAATACAATTAATTATATGATTATGTCAACCCGCACTATCCAACCAAAAGAAGAAAAAATAATGAAATTCCAAGAAGTGGGCAAAAAAAGTAGATAGTGAGGATTATCTACCTTAAAGGGATGTTTAATAGTCTATTGGTAAGAATAAATGATCACAAATCAGCCACCATGGAAGGCAAGACCACTATATCATAAACATGACAAGGTACCATCAAGGAATACTCAATTTCAAACCCCAAATAGAGGATCTCCCCCAAAAAAACTCATAGAAGAAGGAAGAACAAGAAGAATAGAAAATATAATGGAAAGAAGAGTACCTTGATTTTTTTGGATTTAAGTGGTGTGACTAAAAGTTAATGGTAGGTTAAGGGGTTGATTAGATCTCTAATGTATATGAAAAAAACCAAGGAAAGTTGGATTCCCCTTTTTATAGAGAGGCTTCAGAAGACTTAACCATGGCATGAGGGTCCTAAAAACACCCATGCTGATCACCAGTCAATTGGTGATCCAAAATTTACTTTTTTGATCCTTTAATTCATGTATGTTTTAAAAGCCTAATATAAATGTTTTGAGTGCCACCACAACCTCGACTATGGAGTGGGGATTTTCAGTAACCCGATTTCCACAACAACCATCCACTACTGTGTAGCACCAAGTTTGTATCCATTTAATCCTCACCAAAAAACCAACATGCCCTGGTATCCATTATATTTCCAATGTCTCAGAGGGTGACCATCCAAGCACAAAACCTGAAAAAATGATCGAATCTCTAACCAAACTCAAATCACTTTTCAAAATGTCCATCACAACCACCACCACCACGACGTGGTGCCCCTATAAATGGACCAAACTCTCCAATATCCTCTAGAACACCTCAAAACTCCCACTTGACACCACCAACCAATAAAAAACTTAAATTTATGTTTTTATGAATTCAATCCCTTAAACACCAAATAGTTTCTTATACATGAGTTGAATATTTGAAAAGCCTTCAAAATCAATAGATTTTTTTTCAATAATAATGATGATTAAATCTCCCAAAAGGGATAAGAATGTTTTGAGGGATCTATTTATTATCATATTGATCAAATATCATTGATATGTTTAAAAATAGTTAAAATGTGATATTAAGTATCCACTACCAAATTATAATATAAAAAATTACTTCTTAACTTCAATAATAAAAAATATATCATAATTTTTATAAAAAAATTCTTAATTATTCTTACATGGTTTTCCCAATTTCCTTCTATATGATAAAATAAATTAAATTTAGTGACGAGAATACTTATTATGGAAATAATTTAAAATGAAACTTTTAACATAGAAGGAATGACATATATTTGATAAATTATTAATATCTATGATGGAATCTAGGTTATCTATTTTTATTTTTTAGGTTGTATAACCTTTTAATTATATATTATATCCTTAAATTATATTTAAATACTTTATAATAGTTTATAATGAACATTTTATTCACTAAAGAACATCCTATATGGGTGTCAAACAAGGTTTTTAGTTAGGCCCACTTTATGTGCACTGATCAAAGATCAAGTTAATACTCAACCAATATTTTTATTGGTTATTAATCTTAAGAGAATATGTGTCAGTGCTTTTATCCACTTGTTTTTATCTATATGGGTATCATATTTCTAGGAAACCACACACTCTATACTTTACCTATTTTTTTGACACATTCCTATACATTGAATTATCTTTTGGTATTTTACTAATATTTTCTTGTCCAATAGAAAAATAAATACTAAAATAATACCCAAAAATAAATTAACTAATCCCAAAAACTAAATAAACCTAGAATTGATGTCAACTAAGACACCCCAGACCTGAACTCCCATATCCAGCACTAAAAATATATTATTTATAAATTTATTTTATGAAAAATGAGATATCCTCAGATATAAATGTATGTGTTTTTCATCATTTCTATAAGTTAAATATTAGATATCAGAATTAATCTTAAAATCCCAAGAACTCAAGGTTTAATGTCTTTGAGGATTAGTTACATAATTAACTTATTTTTTAATAATTTTGAACATTTAAACATAAGAAAATACTACTAAAACCCCTTCTATTCTTCTCATAAGATATACTCAACTTTATAACTTATAGTGTAAAACAAAGAAAGGGGTGATATAAAACACACAATAAGAAGTAAAAAACACATCATCATGCCATTAAGGGTTAGATCATAACCATATGAGAACATGAGAATGAGATAAATATATTATAAAAAACATTATCCAATAATATTTTTTATAAAATAAATGTTCATGTAGTCTTAAGTGATAAAAAATATAGAATGGGGTAATGGTATATAATTATGATAAAAATAATCATGTTTTATGATCATAACAAAGCCATATAACATAGAAATTTGAAAATAAGTATCAATATAGGTAATTATATCATGGAGAACATAACCATTTGTAATTATGACCACACACAGTCTTTGGTAGTGTAGATAATGGAAAGTATACTCACACACAATCTTTGTGAGAATATATAAATGCAATTGCAGTCACACATAATCATTGTGAGAATAAATAACCATAATTACCCTTAAGAACAATCTTTATGAAAAAAATTATACACAATTACACTTATCTACATTATTTATGAGTATATATAACTGCAATGACATTCACACAAAGTCTTTTTGAGAATAAATGACCATAAATACACAAATACATATTATTTATGAGCATAAAAATGTCAATTACAGTCATTATAAAATTTATTTTCTCCTAAGATAAATATACTTACCCAAATAACTAGAGTTCTATATAGGAACCCTCATTTATCATATTGGTAAACTATATTATTTTGTGTCCTAAAAAATAAAAAATAAATAATATAATGAATATTTCATGTAAATAAAATGGTTTTTTCACATTTCTAAATGGTATCACATGAAACGAACTCAATAGTTTCACTGGTTGATTCCCAAAATCCAGTCACCTAGAAGGAGTATTTCAAAACTTTATTTAGAAGATGATTCATTAAAAATTACTCGAAATGAGTTATATATTTTTGAAATAAAAAATAAAATGGAAGAAATATCATGAAAATACATTTCATAATTATTTTTAACTTTTTTTTAAAAAGATGAATTTATGTGTCGTCATCAAAAATAATATTTAGAAAATTAATTTGAAAACCTTTTTAAAATATCACCTTAAAAGATATCCGAATAATGACTCCTTGAAAAATATTTGATGGTTTTCTAGAAGAAATGTGGAGTGGAAGATAAAAAATTCATTCATGAGAAGAAAATTTCTTTAGTGTTTTAATATATCTTTTTTTAATTAATGTTAATTTCTTATTAGTTGAAAAAAATAAAAAACCAATGGAAACAAAATCCATCTCATGGTGGCTGAAAATGTTGAAGACAGAGAGAATCACCATGAACAACGAGCTTAAAATCATTAAGAAAAGACCCCATGTAAGTATATTAATTATATATATTTAGATTTCAAAATATGAAAGGAAAATATTAGAAGGAATAAATAATTTGTACAAGGAAGAAAAAAAATCTTATCTTGGGGTGGATGAAAATTATTATTAACAATTTTATACTTTTATGAGAAATAAATCCATCAAGGAAGAAGACTGATATTAAAAGTGGGGTTTTCCCTTCAGAGAATGAGAAAGTATCATATTATAAAATAGTAGATATAAATACACTAAAAAGATGAAATAAGTTCAAAAAGAAGTATTATAGCTAAAAAAATAATATTTAAGTTAGAAAATCCCTTGCAACATTGGTATCTTTTGAATCTAAACCCCATGAATGTGAGAAATTGAGATGTATTTTTAAATACCTTTAATTATATAGAGTTATCATTAAAAGACACATAATATAGAATATATACCACATAATAAAAATGGTGAATATGTAATATGTCTCATAGAAATGAAATTGACATGAGAAACCCTTACCTTAACTCTCGACTTTTAAAGAATCACTTTTTCCTTGTAGAAGTATTTGCAATCATATTTGGAAAAATTATTGAGTTACAAGGGATTTGGGAAATATAGAGGGACTACAAGCTATAAAATGTGGGAGATGATAGATGCATCAGGGGGGAAACTTTTGAAAATATTCATTACATAATATTAAATTATTTTTATTTTCAAAGTAATATGTATCCTAAAGTAGAAAATAACATAAATTTTGTTATTCTTGTTGGATATACATCACATCTACACAAATAATGTATAAGGTTTTGATACATTAGGGAGTTTACCCTTAATATAACTTTTTAAACATAATTTACTTTTACTATGGTAACTACTTTTTTAATCTTGATAACTAATTTTTATGAAAAAATGAAATAAACCTTATTAAATAATTATTATATGATTATTATAATTAATAAAATATTTTTATAATATTATATTAATTAAATAAATGAATATATATTTTAAAATATATATTTATTACACATAAAAAAATTTGGAAAAACATTACATAGGTTCCAAAATGTGAATTTTCGGTTTATAAATTAAACATAATAATTTTAATGTATAATTTTAATTATAAAATAAATATTTGTTATGGAAAACGTTTTATAAATTTTTAATTAATTCTTACATTCTAATGATCTAACAAAAGTCATTATATTTGTCAAAATGATATTTTTCATTATTCACTTAAAAATAAATCTTTTCGTAATTATCTAAAAAACTCACCAAAAGATAATTTTTCAATGATTAATAAAATATGAAATCAATTTTATGAGAATAAAATTATTGTTTTGAAAAATTTAACTTTTAAATCACAATATAATAAATATGTAAATAAATATTTTATACGAAAGTAGTCTTTAAAATTTATTGAGTGTTACGAACCTTATTTTTAATTAATTACTAATTTTAAATGAATGTTCAAATATTTGTTTCATCATTATAAAATTTAAAATAACCCTTTAAAAGGTGATCAATTTACTTTATCGAGACCTATATACATAATATAAAGAAAAGTACAATTATTTAAAAAATATGTCTTAAATGGTTTTATTTCTAATTCCTTAAGAGTTATAAATTGTTTAATTAATATTAATTAAATTTAATTAATATATTTTTATCACATAAAAAATAAATTATATAGATACTTTTATTATTTATAATTATATTTTATAGAAATAAAAAATTTATAAAATACGTGTATTAATATAAAGCATATTATGTTAATAATTATATGTTCATATCATCCTAACTCTAATATATTGATAATGTGGTTACTTATATTTATACCTACTAATTTAATGATAATATTATAATAGTTATAGTTTCTACATACAATTTTTCTTTATTAAATAAATCATACTTTTTAGTTTGGTTTTGTGTGCGAAGAAAGTTATTAAACATATTATTTATTTAAAAAAACTTGATACTAAATTCATGGGGCATTATATTCTCCCTTATTGAATGAACCATGTTCTAAAAAAATTATTGGTAAATAACATAGAAATAATATAATTCATACCTACAAATAAAATAATCATGGTCTTGTTTAACATATTTGATATTTCCTTCATTCTTCACCATGAAGTCCACAAATCTAATAAATAAATGGTTAGGTTCTTTGTGGTGCATTATTTTTTAAATTAGATGAAATATTTGATATTTTGATATCAATTTGAAAATAAACCATGATAAGTATAAATTTTGTATGGATGAAAAGGTTTTAGATAGATCAAATTGTTTTTTGGTACGTGAGTCGAATATTTGAGAATCTTTCAAAATCAATCTCACTTAATTTCACAATATTAATGATGTTTGTATAATTTTACAAGGATTAGAATGTTTTGAGGGATTTATTTCATTTAATCTTGATAAAATATCTCTAATCATGTAACGCCCCGACCCCAGTTACCCAGAGTCGGTGCATTACTTAGTAACATTGGCATGATCACAAAAGATCAAGTCTCGAAAGACTGATTAGTTTAGTAGCTTTGGAAAACACTAGATACATTCATAAAAGTTATATTACATCATAAAGTAAAAAACTAAAATAACAAAGTCTCCATAGTCCACACTCATATCCTTTTCTGACTGTCCCTGCAGGTCATTCATAAAATACTTCTTCACATCCTGGAAAATATTAAAACATTGAAAGGGGTGAGCTCAGATGCTCATTAAGGATAACAGTATAGCGGAATCTTTCATCAATAAACATTAACGTTTAAGGCAATGTATAACTAAAACAAAAGCATTTTAAACTTGAACTTCAACATAATATAGAAAAAGTAAAATTAGATAATGCCATTTACTTCTTCACATGGACATTCTACTAGTCGAATAATCACATGCAATATCAATAACCACTTTCATAATGATGGAATTCATAATGCCAGACTATCATAACCATGTAGTCAAGGCCTCGTGCCAAGACCACAAATAAGATTTTGTCAAGGCCTCGTTCCAAGACACTAGTTTGTCTCATGAGACCTACCGATGCATCAAGGAGCTATAGCGGGCTCCACCCGTCACTTATTAAGTCCAATGCATTCCTCATATGAATAGGTTCAAACATATCATAAACCATAACATAATCATATCGCATAAAACATGAATAAAGGAAACATAACATTTCCACATTTCAATCACAAGATATCAATACAACACATTGATATAATAAAAACACTTTCAAGACCATTTTTAATACCAAAATAACAGAAAGTTAAAACTTTGTATTTATTTTCATTAAAAAAAGTTATGGCTTGTAGAGGAAGCCGAAACTCAAATAATGGTCACGGTGGCGGAGAAGTCATTGTCTCCACATATGTACGGAATGAAAAACATTCCCTTTTTGTCATTTAGTAAAAATCTTCATATAAAAAAATATTCCTTTTGATTAAAAGTAAATGTCAAAGGGGTTTATACACCGTATGAAAGAAAGTTGTGTATAAAACAAAATATGCGTCAATGAAAGGATATTGAGACGAAGACTCTTACAAAGATAATTTTTTTTAAATAAAGTAGATCTATTATGTTTATTCACTATAAGTAAACATAAATACAGTTAAAATACAAGATAGGACATAATAATATCATGACATAATTTGAATGTAGGAGATTAACCCAAAGAATAGAAATTGGGTTAAGAAGTTCCCTTACCTCATGTCTGAATTCACTCGACCGTTCTTTGATCTCCTGAATAATAAACTAGAGTTAATATATACCTTATTAAGAACCTTTTTCAAGTTCATTATTCCTTTTATATCACTTATTACCATGTCCTTAACATTATGTAATTATTTATGTTAATAATGGTCGTTTTGTCGATCTTTGGTACTTGAGTCAAAAATAGACTTCTTATAATTAAAAGTTGTTCATGTGGTGAAATATACATTATATCCAGAATTATATTCATGATATAGATATCATATATCTCATATATATCCAGTATATACATTCATTAATAATATTACATAACATTTAGAGGTAAGAAATGAAATGCACCGTTCATGGAGACGGTAAGCCGTACGTACGCATGAACGCTACTTTCATTTATATTTTGTATTTAATGGAATGAAATCATAATGTTATAAAGTTATAATATAATTCTAGTATAATATAGTGTATAATACCATTTACTCCATCCTTTATACATCCCAGATATGGTATTAACGATTCAAATCACTTTGAGGGGGCGGTAGTCCGCACTTCCTAAAATGAAAATATCGCGTTTACCCATAATGGAAATCATAAACGTATGCCATAAATGAAAAATACAGAATCTTAAGTAATACATAAACATATTATATATCATAAATAAATATATTTACATCTTAATGGCCACCTTTGAAGGTGTTATATGAGTGTTGAACTATCATCGTTTAGTGAGGCAGAAATTTGCCATCCACAGAAATAGTATGCTCTTTAACCATTAGACGTAGGTGTGTGTAAGTGTAGCTATAATACTTCTTATAACAACATCCTAGTATATTTAGGATACTTGTGTTGTTAAAAAATAAATTAATAAAAATAGTTTAGGGGGTTGGAGAAGAAAAATAAAATAAAAGAACACAAGAGAAGACATTACCTTAAAATTGGGTAACTCTTTTTGATTTGAGACAAAGGCTTCCTTGGGAAGAGTTCTGCCCAATGTGAGGCTTCTAGGAGTAATATAGGGAAGTTGTTAGAGTATTTGGGCAAAGTTTGGCCGAGACAAATGTCTTGAAAGTGTGCATAAGGTGGAAGAGGTGGGGGCCTTTTATAAGAGGAGAGGAGGGGCACTCTTGGAAAGTAATGAAATGTTACTTTATTATATAATGCGTTTCGGATTTTAAAGGTCCCACACTTATAAAATTCGAGGAAAATGTGATAAGGGTTCTAAGTATACTCATCCAATAGGTGTTTGACAAGTGTAAGCCTTGTATTTTACATTATCCTTCCATTTTATTAATATCATTAATTAATGAGGTAATCGATGCATCATCATGGTGTCATAAATAATTTAATTTATTTAATGTCTAAAAATTATAAAAAAAATTATAATGATGTATGAAATCTTTTTATATTTCTAATTAATATTTATAGTCAAAAATATGACTTCTATAACCCCATTTGAAAATTGTTTTAGTAAAAAACGTATGTTTGTGACATTTTTATTTTAACTTTAAATAAAAGTTATTGATGACATTTTCCTACCAAAGTGGCTCCATGGGGCCCCCAAGTAGACCCATGGGTTTTCTTGGTCGGCCATGACTCATCCAATAGGGGTAGGACAAGTGTAAGGGTCATTTCATATTTTTATAATACCATTTTTACCTTAAATTTCACTAATTACCTTTAATCGCGATTAATTAAACTTAAAAGTTACTTTTCACCAAAAAATTATTTTAATCCCATCGAACCACATTTTACATCCTAATGAAAATCATGAATGTCGGATTTTTGAAAATCAAATCACAGAAGTGGTAATGTTTCATTTAAACGATAAATCAGTTATTTAACAACCACTTAGTGGTTTCACTATTCATCAAAAATTGAAGATTTTCATAACAATGCCAAAATTTCACCCTAAGATATAATTGATATTCTGAATTAAAAAATGAAGTCTATTTTATTAAATTCCAAACATATAAGTTGCATTAATTAATTTTATAATTAATTTCCACTGTCACAACAAATAGCGTGTTTTTAAGAAACAATATATATCAAAAGATTTACAATTGTTTATGTCCAATTTCAAAGTGAAATTATTTTTAATGAACACCATTTGATAAAATGGTAAAAATATATTCTAATTATTCTTTAAAATCACTCAATATTATAATTTATCACTATAAATTATATTTATTAAAAAATTTGTTTTAAGTATTTTTCACTATTCATAAAAATTTGGAAGTTCTCAGAAAATTAAAAAAAAATCAACATAGGCTAATTTTGACATTACGAATCCAAAAATAATGTCCATTTTGAAATATAAAATATATATAATTTCAAAAAGTGGGTATTACTATTCATAATGGCTATTTTGATTATTCGCAGTGTGTTAGAATCTCGAACTTGCGTAAAATGAAAACTATTGCATTATTGAAAGAGAAGCGTATCGTGGAAGATCAGGGTGTTACATTCTCCAATCCTTCAATAAATTGTGTCCTCGCAATTTGAAATTTTTCTTTGAAAATAAAAGGTTGAAAATAGAAAATACCTTTCTGGAAAACCCACATCGGAAATAAGGTTAATAAAAATATAACATTAAAATAAAGAAAGAGAAGTACAAAGGCCACCCGAGATAGACCATACTAGGATTCTATGAAAATATGGATATGGAAGAAAAACAAACCATCAAGGTCTGATGGAGAGTCATAGAAAACTGGATTAGGAGAAAGTTAACCATAAGAAAATCACAAACTTGTTATTGGTTAAATAGTCATTGAATCCCTAGTTGGAAAAGTTAACTGTCAACATTTTTGTTTTAAGTTACCTTTTATAAAGTTGAGGAATTTATTTAGGAGATTTACTAATAATGTAAGGGAATATACATACTTGTTATATAGAATTTCATTATTTAATAAATTTTTACCACAAACCCCTATTTCACTCTAAAAGTTAATAGAACTCAAAAATATTCTATTTATCCTAATTTTATAAGGTTACAAATATTAACACATACCATTTAGATTAGTAAAACAATTTTGTAATAACCAGGGACTTCTTGTAGGCTAGTGGTAGGTAATGAAGGCCAGTCGCACTATGGTTGTGGGTTCGATTCCTGCAGCTTTGTCCGAAGCGACGGGTTATGCCCCATCCTGCAGGTTGTCCTTTTTCTAAAACTATAGTATTATAATATTCCAAAAATAATTTTCATAAATTTTTTAACCTTAAACAATACTATCCAAATATCAACTTAATCCATTCCAACCTTTATAGTTATCCAAAATACCTTTTTCCAGAATTTCTCTAAAAGGTCTCTAAATTCCAAAATCAATTGTAACATCAGATTCCCAAAACAAATTAATGTTTCTATTATTGTCACATACTAAAAATATGATTACCTTCATCATATTAAATCCTTAATGAAGACAACAAGTACTCCAGTACAATCCTTATATATATATATCACATTATCCTTATAACCAGAATATAATCCTTGAGTCCAAAAGCACCAATACATTAATCATTCCGCTTCAACTGTAGTCATAGCATAATATTGGCCTTGATCCCTTGGCCTTTTCTGAGGTCTGTTTCCTTGAATCTTAGGACATTCATTTTCATAATGCCCCATTTCTCTAAAATTGTAGCATTCAACATTGAGAGCATCTTTCTTTCCCTTGCAATCATGCTCCTGGTGACATTTTTCTCCACATTTATAACAAACTCCCATTCCTTTTAGGAAAGTACCAGGGTGATTATTCCCATAATTATCACATAATGGAAAATTCTTCTTTCCCTTTTTCCCTTTATCTATCTCTTGTTCCACCGTTCTCTTCTTCTCTTGCTTTACTTTATTGTCATAAGATTTAGAGAATTCCTTTTCTGTCCTGATAGCACATGAGACAATGTCTTCTTACGACGAGAAGGTTTGTGAGACTAATGATCGACGAAGAAATGGTTTTAACCCATCAAAGAAATGATAAATCTTACTTCTTGGGTTATGTATATAACTTGCAGCATGCCTCGCTAACCTTGTAAATTTGGCCTCATATTTTGTGACATTCTCTTCCTCCTTTTGTCTCAGACTCAAAAATTGTCTTTCCATATCTGCTCGATGGTCGCGAGGATAGTATTTTTCTAGGAAAATCTCTTTGAACTCCCTCCATTCCATATTTGATACTTCATCATCTTACTTTGTGTTTTGAACCAACGACAACCATTGATCGACATCTCCAGTGAGGCGGTAAACTGCCATGACAACTTTCTCCCTTTCGCTACACCCCAAGGTGTGGAATATTTTCTCTAAGGAGTTTATCCATTGCTCAGCTACTAATGGATGTGTACCCCCATTAAATGTTTGCGGTTTTTGCCTCATGAAGCGGACTAACATTGATCCTCCACGTTGCGGATCAGGGTTCTCCATACGAGTAATGTTATTATTCATAACCTGAGTGAGTTGTCCCAGTATGGTAATAAGTTGATCATCACCAGTTGTATCTCCAGATCCACAATAATTTTCTTGAGAAGGAGGGAAATACCTACACGGAGTGCGTGCATTGATACAGTTTCCATTCCTTCCACTAGGCGCCATTTCTAAACAATGGCATAAACTAGATTAGTTTATGAATCAAAATACATAATTCCATACTTGTAAAACACTTAACATTAATTGAACTATTTATGGATATAATCCATAATAATAAAAAAAGTTTTCTTTGAGGAAGTATATACTCATAACCTTTCATAGTATTTTGTAATGAAAATGAGAATTATCCTAAGCATATCCCCCGGGAGTGTCATAACCAAGAGTGCAGCAAGGCCCATTGTCGTGCACCAGTTCTCGTTCGAGTCTAGCTCAAAGCGGTGTTTTCGGGTTTTAGCCCTAGGTACATCTGTGCCAGAGCCGCCTCTACCAGCTCGTATCCAGACAGGGATGTATTTCTCAAAAAACTCACAAAATCTCTACAACAACAAAATTCTAGGAAGTTCTTCTATACTAATCCTCAAAGTCTATCTTTGGGCTATGTGCTCTAATCAGAGTTTATCTAAATCTAGCATCCAAGGTTAGTACTAAACTTTCTCTGATACCAACTGTAACGCCCCAGCCCCAGTTACCCAGAGTCAGTGCATTACTTCGTAACATTGGCATGATCACAAAAGATCAAGTCTCGAAAGACTGATTAGTTTAGTAGCCTTTGAAACACTAGATACATTCATAACTGTTACATTACATCATAAAGTGAAAAACTACAATAAAAAAGTCTCTATAGTCTACACTCATATCCTCTTCTGACTATCCCTGAAGGTCATTCATAAAATACTTCTTCACATCCTGGAAAATATTAAAACATTGAAAGGGGTGAGCTCAGATGCTCAGTAAGGATAACAGTATAGCAGAAGCTTTCATCAATAAACATTAACGTTTAAGGAAATGTATAACTAAAACAAAATCCTTTTAAACTTGAAATTCAACATAATATGGCAAAAGTAAAATGAGATAATGCCATTTACTTCTTCACATGGACATTCTACTAGTCGAATAATCACATGCAATATCAATAACCACTTTCATAATGATGGAATGCATAATGCCAGACTATCATAACCACGTAGTCAAGGCCTCGTGCCAAGACCACAAATAAGATTTTGTCAAGGCCTCGTTCCAAGACACTAGTTTGTCTCATGAGACCTACCGATGCATTTAGGAGCTATAGCGGGCTCCACCCGTCACTTATTAAGTCCAATGCATTCCTCATATGAATATGTTTAAACATATCATAAACCATAACATAATCGTATCACATAAAAATGCATAAAGGAAACATAAAATTTCCACATTTCAATCACAAGATATCAATACGACACATTGATATAATAAAAACACTTTCAAAACCATTTTCAATACAAAAATAGCAGAAAGTTAAAACTTTTTATTTATTTTTCATTAAAAAAAGTTATGGATTGTAGAGGAAGCCGAAACTCAAATAATGGTCACGGCAGTAGAGAAGTCATTGTCGCGGCATATGTACGGCAATAAAAACATTCCCTTTTTGTCTTTTAGTAAAATGCTTCGTATAAAAAAATATTACTTTTGATTAAACGTAAATGTCAAAGGGGTTTATACACCGTATGAAAGAAATTTGTGTATAAAACAAAATATGCGTCAATAAAAGGAGATTGAGACGAAGACTCTTACAAAGATAATTTTTTTTAAATAAAGTAGATCAATTATGTGTATTCACTATAAGTACACATAAATAAAGTACAAATACAAGATAGGACATAATAATATCATGACATAATTTGAAAGTAGGAGATTAACCCAAAGAATAGAAATTGGGTTAAGAAGTTCCCTTACCTCGTGTCCAAATTCACTCGAATGTTCTTTGATCTCCTGAATAATAAACTAGAGTTAATATCTACCTTCTTAAAAACCTTTTTCAAGTTCATTATTCCTTTTATATCACTAATTACCGTGTCATGAACATTATGTAATTATTTATGTTAATAATGTTCGTTTTGTCGATCTTTGGTACTTGAGTCAAAAATAGACATCTTATAATTAAAAGTTGTTCATGTGGTGAAATATCCATTATATCTAGAATTATTTTCATGATATAGATATCATATATCTCATATATATCCAGTATATACATTCATTCATAATATTACATAACATTTATAGGTAAGAAATGAAATGCACCGTTCATGGAGACGGTAAGCCGTACGTACGCATGAATGCTACTTTCATTTCTATTTCGTATTTAATGGAATGAAATCATAATTATATAAAGGTATAATATAATTCTAGTATAATATAGTGTATAATACCATTTACTCCATCCTTTATACATCCCACATATGGTATTAACGATTCAAATCACTTTGAGGGGGCGGTAGTCTGCACTTCCTAAAATGAAAATATCGCGTTTACCCATAATGGAAATCATAAAGGTATACCATAAATGGAAAATAAAGAAGATTAAGTAAAACATAAACTTATTATATATCATATATAAATATAGTTACATCTTAATGGCCACCTTTGAAGGTGTTATATGGGTGTTGAACAATCATCGTTTCGTGAGATAGAAATTCGCCATCCACAGAAACAGTATGTTCTTTAACCATTAGATGTAGGTGTGTGTAAGTGTAGCTCTAATACTTATTATAAAAACATCCTAGTATATTTAGGATACTTTTTTTGTTACAAAAGAAATTAATAAAAAGAGTTTAGGGGGTTGGAGAAGAAAAATAAAATAAAATAACACAAGAGAAGACATTACCTTAAAATCGGGTAACTCTTTTTGATTTGAGCCAAAGGCTTCCTTGAGAAGAGTTCTGCCCAATGTGAGGCCTCTAGGAGTAAGAGAGGTAAGTTGGGAGAGTATTTGGGTAGAGTTTGGCCGAGACAAATGGCTTGAATGTGTGAATAAGGTGGTAGAGGTGGGGGCCTTTTATAAGAGGAGAGGAGGGTCACTCTTTGAAAGTAATGAAATGTTACTTTATTATATAATGACTTTAGGATTTTAAAGGTCCCACACCTATATAATTAGAGGATAAGGTGATAAGGGTTCGAAATCTACTCATACAGTAGGTGTTTGACAAGTTTAAGCCTTTTATTTTACATTATCCTTCCATTTTATTAAAATCATTAATTAATGAGGTAATCGCTGCATCATCATGGTGTCATAAGTAATTTAATTTATTTAATGTCTAAAAATTATAAAAAAATTATCATGATGTAGGAAAGCTTTTTATCTTTATAATGAATATTTATAGTCAAATATGACTTGTATAACCCCATTTAAAAATTGTTTTAGTAAAACAACTTATGTTTCTAACATTTTTATTTTATCTTTAAATAAAAGTTATTTATGTCATTTTCCTACCAAAGTGGCTCCATGGGGTCCCCAATTTGACTCATGGGTTGTATTGGTTGGAAAAGACTCATCCAATAGGGGTAGGACAATTTTAAGGGTCATTTCATATTTTTATAATACCATTTTTACCTTAAATTTCACTAATTACCTTTAATCGCGATTAATTAAACTTAAAAGTTACTATTCACCAAAAAATTATTTTAATCCCATTGAACCACATTTTACTTCTTAATGACAACCAGGAATGTCGGATTTTTGAAAATCAAATCACAGAAGTGGTAATGTTTCATTTAAACGAAAAATCAGTTATTTAACTACCACTTAGTGGTTTCACTATTCATCAAAATTGACGTTTTTCATAACAATGCCAAAATTTCACCCTAAGCTATAATTGATATTCCGAATTCAAAAATGATTTCTATTTTTTAAAATTCCAAACATATAAGTTGAATTAATTAATTTTATAATAAATTCCCACTGTCACAACAAATAGCATGTTTTTAAGAAACAATATATATCAAAAGATTGACAATTGTTTATGTCCTATTTCAAAGTGAAATTATTTCTAATGAACACTATTTGATAAAATGGTAAAAATATATTCTAATTATACTTTAAAATCACTCAATATTATAATTTATCACTATAAATTATTTTGATTAAAAAATTTGTTTTAAGTATTTTTCACTATTCATAAAAATTTGGATGTTCTCAAAAAATTACAAAAAATTCAACATAGGCTAATTTCGACATTCCAAATCCAAAAATGAAGTCCATTTTGAAATATAAAATATATATAATTTCAAAAAGTGGGTATTACTATTCATAATGGCTATTTTCATTAGTCGTGGTGTGTTAGAATCTCGAACTTGTGTACAATGCAAGCTATTGCATTATTGAAAGACAAGCGTACCGTGGAAGATCAGGGTGTTACAAATCTGTTGAAGTAACATTTTTAAAACCTGAAACTAATTGTATATAGTAAAATTATAACATGAATTATTACTTCTTAACTTAAGGGTTAGATCATATATAACTTGAAGAATAAAAATATAAGAAAGGGGTGATATCAAATACACATAATAGAAAAAACCCCATAAACATTTTATTAAGGGTTAGATCATATACAACTACCCTATCCCTTTTCACATATTTTTAAATGGTTTTAAGCATAATTAACCATCAATTACCAGACAAGGTCGATAATGTCTACTGTCATTGGAAGATTAGATACATAAATATGAAAACATGGAACCAAAATAAAAAAAATATTTTATTTAATATCTATAAATTGTTCATAACTTCGTTTTAGTTCTTCATTATGCCTAGGATAACATAGAAAAATACATGAATAGAGGGATGAGCTAAAAAACCCAGTAAGGGAATAAATATAAGAATAAACTGTATCACATGGGTTAGAAGGAATAAATTGATGACATAAAAAGGTATAAACATATGGAATAATAAGATACTTAACATGGTATCTTGTATTCCTGTAATAATAGTAATGTGGATGTAACATAAAACTCAACAAAAGAATGAGTCAAAGCTCATTGCATATGGAGAAGAACGAGCCAAGGGTAACCATCAAGACCATTGTACATTATGCATCAGAAGAATATAATTTACCCAATACATTGGAGCATTATCTGGGTTCACCCATAATAATATATACATGAATATCTGTTTCACATGAATAATAAAACCTAAACAAAAGGGTTACCCATGAAATGAATTGGGTATCATAATCATTCAATACACTACTGGAAATAGGATCTATACCAACGGTTTTGGGAAAACCGTTGGTATAGTTCACTAATTTGGATTTATACCAAGGGATTTCCTAAAATAGTTGGTATAGGTCACTAATTTTGAGTTATACCAACGGTTTGGCCAAAACCGTTGGTATAGGTCCGTTATAGAGACCCTATACCAACAGTTTTGGTGAAACCATTGGTATAGGTCCATTATAGAGTCCCTATACCAATGGTTTTGGCCAAGCCGTTGGTATAGGTCCCTCTTATACCAACGGTTTGTCCAAAACCATTAATATAGGTCCCAAAATCAAAGAACCTATACCAACGGTTCTCAAAACTTTTGGTATATGTACATGTATTTTTAATGGAATATACTTACAAAGGACATTAAATAAATCAAAATTTAAAATACATATGATAATACATATACATATTTATGAAATTATGTTCACAAAAGTAATTTAGGTTAGTGGTTAGGTCATTCAATCGCAAACGACAGATGCTGGGATCAAAACAAACTAGATGATTGTTTTTTTAATTACATATACCAATGGTTTAATGGAACCATTGGTATAGATTTTCATATTACTTATACAAATGGTTTTGAAAACTGTTGGTATAGGTCTATAGAAACAGTTTTCCCAAAACCGTTGGTATATACATATCCCCACGTCTTACATGGAAACGGTTCACCAAACCATTGGTATAGGCTATACCATCTATTTAGAGTCATATACCAATGGTTCCAAACCGTTGGTATAGATCATATTTCCAGTAGTGATAAGTCAAAACAAAAATGAAATACGATAATAATGTCAATGAAAGAATGGATTTAAATCATACATTAAAATTAATATGGTAAAATAGGCATAGATCATGGTAATTTAGGTAAAACTAAAGTGAAAACATGTAAAAATAGATTTTAATAGACTTTAGAACTAAAACATTTTAATGCAGTTTACGGGAAAATTTTCAAGTTTCATTTAAATGTAAAAGGCATAATTGTCTATATATAACTAGAATTGAACCAAGATAATTTTTCAAAATAAAATGATTTATTTTACAAAATTAATGTCGGATTAAAATATATTATTTTGAACACTTAAAAATGATTGAGAAACTTGGAAGTTCCCTGTAATCGGGTTTTCTTTTTGAGAAGAATAGAGAAAGAAATATTATTAAAACATATATATCCTCATCAATGAAGAATGAAATGATCTGGATACATGAGTTTTGGAACATAAAAATAGAATTTATATGAATTATATAAAAATAAATAAGAGTTAAATTATGTTAAATATAGAAAAAGTGTAACCCAAAGGAAAAAATGGATGTTTGGGAAGAATCTCTTACCTTATGTCCGAAACAGTTCTTCACTTGTAATTAATGTCTTCAATAATAAAAATAATCCAATTAGTTAATTAAATAAGAATATTTTATGCATATATTTGATTTATTATAATTTTATTAAGTTCATTAATATACCATTTTATGAGTTATGAGACAAAATTTTATTGTTTGACATCGTTTGTTTCATTGGACTTCATGATCAGTTACTTGTATACATTTATGGGAAATCATGTAAAATTATAATAGTTGTCCATAATTGAAATTATAAATTGTTAATGAAATTAAATAATATTAAATGGTGTTGTATATAGTCTTTGTTCCATATTTTAGGATGAATCATCTAATGAAACATTAAATACATTTGTTTAGTTTAATTGGGCATTTTTTTATAATCACAAACTAGATTTGTTTTATTAATTAATATCATTTATATGTATCAGTTAAAAAATATTAAATAGATTGTAATACATATTTTATAATCTAGTTCAGCCATTAAAATGTTTTTATTACCATACTTGGTGTAGTTAAAGAGAATTTAAAACTCGTTATCCTTGAATGTTATAAATTATCACATCAAAGAGTATGTTTTCATTTTTAGAAAAAATAGGGGAGGGGAAAGAAATGGTGATATTTTATTCCATTACAATAATAAAATAAGAGTATATGTAAAATTATTGAGTTACAATTCCACCTGGATAAGGGGATTTTAGGAGAGATTATGAAAATAAAAGATATTGAAAGAAATAAAAAATAAAACATGATTTTACCTCTTGAATTCTCATCCTTGAGAACCTCCTTATAGAAATTGGGTTGGGTATTTTTTTAAAACAAAAGGATCATAGATGTGGGGGAGAGTCTTGTAAAAAGTATTTTTTTAGAAATTGGACATGTTTCAGGGCTTAATAGGTGTTTAGAGAATAGGTGGGGAGGGGTGGTATTTATAGCAGAGGAGATGTGTGTTTTCTCATTATTTTATTCATTAGTTTATTATTTTTCCTCAAGAAAAGAAATAGTGATGATTCCATGAATAAATAAAGTAAATATAGAAGGATAATTTTAAATTATAGCTCTTACATCAATGATTAAATAAGGAATAATGTATTTAACTTATTATGTATATATATCGTAAATTACAGTATTTTAATATTCACAAAAATTCTATTATTTTAGAAAAGTCTCAAAAAATCACCCTAACCATTTTTCGACATCTAGAATTAAAAAATTAACTCAATTCTATGAAAATAATTTTCTAAATATGAGATATATAATATTATAACTAATTTTGTGACACTTTCAAAAATTAATTGAGGTCTCATAAAATAATATTATAATCGTAAGACAACAAAATAATAATTTATGAATTTATTTCATGAAAATAATTCTTCTAAAATTATTATATTAATTCTAAAATTATAAATAAACATTTAAATTTTATAAAATTAAAAACATATAATTTATCATTTTTAAAACATATATTTATTTAAACTATGATATATATCATATTTTCATTTATAAGATGCAAAACATTTTTAATAGTTTCATGGGTGATGTTACTATTCAATTGGATTGTTTACTATTCATAAGGTTAATATTACTATTAAAAATGTCAATATACTATTCCATTTTTATTAGTTACTTAATTTTAATAAATAAATCCTATTTCCTTGTTCATTTATAAAGTTTTTATTGTGTTTTCTATGTGATATTATGAGGTTTATACATTATAACATAGTTATAAGAAAATAATTTTCCTAGATAAAATTTTGTGTCATTACATCATAAGAATATGAGTACATGACCATGGGATAAATATATTATTAAAAAAACATGAACCAATAAGTGTTTTCCATATAATTGGAGGACATGTAACCTGAAATGATAAAATATATACCTTCTCATATGAATACAAAATAATGAGACAAATAATCACGTTCCATGGGAATAAAAATGCATGTAACAAAAAAACATGGAAATAAGAATTTGTAGAGAAACTTATAATTCTATGATCATATCCACTAACAATTATGAGAAATTTTAGACTTTGTGAGAATAACTAACCTCAATTACACTCAAACACAGTCATTATGAGAATTACTAACCAAAATTACACTCACAAATAGTCTTTGTGAGAATAACTAATGATGAATACACTCATGCAGTGTGTTGGCGATCATAGATAACTGAACTTACCATTAAACACAATCTTTGTGAGCGTAGTTATCCAAAAGTACACACACATCATATATTTGAACATTGTTAACTATAATTACCCTCCCACAAATTCAATGCGACCAAAATAAACAAAATTACACCCACACACAAATCCATTATATAATGGGATACAAATTATTAACCAATACCTTGGATGTATTTATAGGACCCCACTCATCTCGAAATGATAAACCATACACATGCATGCCAAAAAAGATATAACATATAATATCATGAATAACCCATGTAAACAATGGATTTGTTAGCATTTCCAAATGTTATCACATTAAATGAACTCCATAGTTAGGTTAGTTGGTAACCAAAATTCAATTACCCATTATGAGTATTTATCAAGGGAATTTAGAGGGTGATTCATGAACCATTTCTCTAAATGAGTTAGATATTTGGGATATAAAGATGAAAATATATATGAAATCACTAAAATATATTTCATAAAACATTTTAAACATTTTTTTTAATATTTAAGATATGAGTCACCTTAAAAAATAATTTTCAATAATTAAACATCGAATTGTTTTTTATAAGTAAAAATTAAATAAATACCCATAATTAATACTTGAAATATATGTAAAGGATATCCATTGAAAATGTGGAGCAAAATATAAAATATTCAATCATGAAAAGAGAAATAGTTTAGTATTTTAAAATATATTTTTCAAAATATACATATTTTGAAAGAGAATTAATGATTTTTTTTAATTAAAGTAAATATAATTAGGAAAACCACAAGATATATAAAATAATTGAATTTAAAAATAAGAAAGTAGAATATTTAAGGGAAGGGTGAATATGGATGTAAATGAACAAGAGATTGTTTGGGAAGGATACCAATTATTATAAACAATGTTATACTTTTATGATAGAGAAATCCATCTTGGAAGAATCATGGAATTAAAAGTATAATTTTCACTAAAGAGAAATAACAATTCTCATAAAACAATATATTATGGTCGAATAAATTATATATAGAACAGATAAGGTTAATAAGAATCATTATAACTTAAATAATATATATTTTAGTTGAAAATAATCCTTACAATATTGGTATCTCTCAACTAGATAGCCCATGAAAGATAGAACATGAGATGGATTTTTAAATCAATTGAGTTTCCTGAAAGTATCATAAAGAAACTATGATGGAAATATATACCCCACATAATATTAAAAAAATTTAGAATATGATATATGTTAAAAATAATGAATAGTGAGATGAGAAATCCTTGCCTAAACTCTTGATTTACATGAAATCCCTTCAAACTCATAGAATTATTTTATTCCTATAGAGAAACCTTTTTGATTTAGAAGGGTTTTGGGAATTATTTTTGTTCTATAAGATCAAAAATATGAGAGAGGATTATTAACGATGTAAATTAGTCATATTATTTTTTAGAATTAGTATTTTATTGTGTATATTTTGTGAAGAAGTGGGAGGATACTCTTATTTTTTAAGCTTCCACCATTTTAAATATTCATAACTTAATATTAAGGGAATTTCATCTTAAAATTAATAGAGATAATAAAGTATAAAATAATGTAAATGGGATGAGTATTGGTCAGTCCACCTCATAAAACAAATAAGGGATACTTTTTTGAGATATTTTTATATTTTACCCTTAATTTAACATTTTACAATAATTTTCTTTTGTTAAAGTAAATATTTTCTCAACCAGAATATAATATTTTTTTGACTAAAATTAAATTACTCTTTTCAAATATTTTTAATAAGATAAATATATATATATAAACAATTTTATAATATTAAATTTCTAAAATTGAAAAAAAATATTTTAAAATAATTAATGTGTAACAAATAAAAAATAGTTTTTGGAAAAATATTACTCAGGTTATGAAATGTGAATTGTGGTTTTATAAATTAAAAATAATTTTTTAAATGTTTGAATTTTCTTATTAAATACATATTTGATTAAGGAAAAATATTCATAAATTGTTTAGTCATGATTATATCCGAATGATGTAACAAGAGTTATAATATTTGTAAAACAATTTTTTTCTCAATTCACCTAAAATTAAATATTTTCGGAAAACACCAAAAATTACACCTAAAATAATTTTAATATGATGAATATAAAAATAGATCTAGTTTTATAAAAAAATATTTTCTATATATGTGAAATTTAAATTTTTATTCAAAACAAATTTTATATGGGAATCAATTTTTTAATAGAAATACGATCTTTAAAAATAATCAAGTGTTATTAATATTTTTTAATATTAATTACTATGTTTAAATGAGTGTTTATATAGTTTTTTCCTCATTGTAACATTTAAAATAATCATTTTAAAAGTGATCAATTTAGTTTATTATGATCACAACACTAAATTTTCTAAAAAATAAAATTATTTGAAAAATAGTTCTGAAATTATTTTATTCCTTATTCCTTAAGATTGATCAATTATTTCGCAAGTAGTAATTAAATTTCCTCAACACATTTTTATTAAATAGTAATTGATTATTTTAATAAATTTAATATTTAAAAGTAAATTTTATAGGAATACCAAATGTAAAAAATACATGTATTAAAATAAAATTTATTAAATTAATAATTTCATGTTTATTTCATCCAAACACATATATAGATTCCATAATGTGTTTACTTATATTAATAATGAAAAAAATTTGCAACTATATCATAATGAATATATTTATAACAAATAATTTTACCTTAACAAAATGTGTCATGATTTTTTGTTTTGGCGTTTCTTTTAAAGAAATATAAAAAATCATAGTATTTATTTAAAAGGAAATAAATAAAATATATCAATGTATTACATTACAACCCATTAAATAAATTGACTCATATCATTTCTTCTTATTAATTGATAAGTTATAAAGAGTATAATTCATACCTATAATTCAAATAATCAGGGTCTTTCTTAACATTGTCGATGTTTTATTCATACTTTATCAAGAAGTCCCCTACTCCAATAATAATAATGGTGAATTTCTCGGTAGTGTTTCACTTATTGAATGAGATGATATATTTACAAAATTTAGATCATTTTAAAATTTAACCATAGTCTTAATTTTTTAAGAGGAATAAAAATTTGTTGGGTAGATAAAATAGTATGCTGTTGGTGATTAGAAAATTTTAAAAACTTTCAAAATCAATTAAATATTATTTTTCCATAATAATGTTAATTAAATAATCTATAAGATAAAATAATGTGGTAATGGGTCACTTTCCTTCCATATTGAGAGAATAAATTTGATATAGTGAAACAACTTAGTTAAAACATGAGATGAATTTTCTACTACCAAATCATAACAGGAATAATTACTTCTTAACTCTAATTGTCAAAAATTCAACAAATATATTATAAAATTTCATTAATTATTTTTTACTTGGTTATATATATTTATTACCATATGATAAAATAAATTAATGTTAGGTATGCTAATACATGGTTCATTAATCATATAAAAATAAATTATTAACATAGAAGGAATAACATATATACCCTAATGTATGAACTTCTAGGATTCAATATAGGTTATCCATTATCAATTTTCAATTTAGTTATACGAACTACTAAGAGTATATTAAATGCTTAAATTTTGTTTAAATTCTTCATAACAGTTCATAAAGAGAATGAGAATCCCCAAAGTATATTCTCAAGGAGTTTCAAACAAGGATTGCAGTTAGGCACATTTATCATGCCCCGAGAAAAGATTGATTTAGTAATCAAGAAAACTTTTTCCAGGTTATTACCCCTTTGTGAATTTATTCTAGAGTTTGTACCCACTTTTCTATATCCATACATGTATTTTGTTGCTAAAAACCAACACACTCCATACTTTTCAAAAATGTTAGGATGTATTTCAATACTTAGACTTATCCTTAGGAATTTCACTAATGAATTCTAGTCCTATTTTTAGAAATTAATAAAATAATCACTAAAATAAGTAAAAAAATATCCCAAAATAACTAAACTCTTTTATGATACCAACTGAGACACCCTTGTCTCACAATCTTGGATTTTGTGCTAAAAATTTATTTATAAATGTATTTAAAACCAAATAAGATGAACCAAGATAAACATGTTTTTTATTTTACATCATTTCCATAAGTTAAACACTATATATAAAAAATAATCTCATAATCCCAAGAACTGAAGGTTTAGTGTCTTCTAGGATCAAATTCATATGAAATTTATTTTATAATACCTTTAAATATTTTTTCATAATCGAACCCCGTTAGACTACCTTGTATACCTCATATTTGTTATAATCATCTTTATAACATGGGAAATGGATGTGTAACGTCCTGGTTCTGAGTGCCACTCAACGGGTTCCCTGAACCCGGTTCTCCACATGACCTCAAGCACATTTCCCCAAATGCCAGAGGCGGCCGACTAGAAGCGAGGGAACAGGTCTAATAGTGGGGAAACTATGCCCTCATTATTCAAAGTGAAGCATAGAGGAATAAAATAAAAAGCATACAACAACAGCGGAAGCAATAAACCATACACATTTAATATAACATCTGCAGTAAAAGACAA
Organism: Viscum album; assembly: GCA_963277665.1. Lineage (NCBI taxonomy): Eukaryota > Viridiplantae > Streptophyta > Magnoliopsida > Santalales > Viscaceae > Viscum > Viscum album. The sequence continues at coordinate 180,501 of CAUJRU010000877.1, forward strand.
CCAACCATTTATATAGATATGATGCAACATGTCTCATGTTTTAAGAAAACAACCAGAACATGTTACATAGCAGTACAATACTACAGAGTACAACAAAGAAAAACAAATAGCCAGTAGATTCATGAGCCTATGCCCGGTCCCATGCTCCCCTACTCCTCAGCAGCAATCAAGTACCTGTATAGGGACCCTTTCCCTTATCCACACGTGCAGAAATATAATCTGTTTGGGTCGAAAAGCATGACCCAAACAGGGTGTGAGAAATGAATCCCAGTAGGCACCCACCAACAGCTCGTGCTCAACTATGTATAAACATGAAACTACAGTGTGCAAAATTAAATGAAATAAACTAAGAAGTACTGAAAATTAACTAACTTTCCAGTTATATTTCCATTTTATTATTCATTTAATTGTTTACTATTAAGAAACCACCACAACGAGCTCCTAAGTAACCAGTCAGTGTCCTCAGACACACAAACCATTACCCTCAGGTAATCAGAATCCAACCCGAAGGTAATTTCCCTCAGGAATAACAGATATTTCCCTCAGGCATACAATGTATTTCCCTCATGCATAGAGTCTATTGCCCACAGGCACGGAATAAGTTCCCACAGGCTAAATAGTACAGTTCCCACATGCTAATCACAACACCGCCCTCTGGATAAACAGGTAACTGGGCCATTCCCAACATGTAAACAAGAAATACACAAGCAATTAATCTCAAGGAAATTCTACAATCATTACTTTAAAGGCATACCCACGGGTATCCTGGCCAAATGGCTAAACAGAGGAAGGCACCCTTGGGGTGGTCCTGGATCCAAGAAATGATCCCAAACAGCAGTTTATTATCACAATTAATTACCTATTCAATTCTAGGTATTTAAAATAGCCATGACCAGATCCATACGACACCCCAACATGGGTCTGTGGCACAATGGTACACAAAATGCACAACAGTTGGAATATAAACACCAAGCCACCTACCGTAAATGCCCCTGATTAGTATACTCGATTGACGTTCCATGAATCCTCATAGAATGTGGTAGATCTGAGGTGAAAAAAACTCTCTTAAATGAAAATAACTTCCCTTAGAGGAAGAATTGGTAAAAACTACTCCAGGAGAAGGGAGAACTCACCTGTGTGGTTCCAGGGAGATCAATGGTGAAAAAAACGGATTACCAACGTGCGCTCGGTGGAGCTCCAAAGATCCGGCCTCCTCTCCCGCTCCTTCCTCCGGTTCTAAGCCTTCCCTGTGATCAGGGGAGGCTACTTCCCATTTAATGTGAAAAAACAAAGTACATGGCATGTATTTTTAAGTACACGGCATGTACTCCCCATTTTTTACTGTTCCTCTGGCAGTTTCCCACCAGCATGGCACTATTCATCTGCCGACATGACTACACGACGTGTCTTCTTGAGTACACGGCGTGTTCTGTCACACAGCTGGGCACTACCTTACTATTCATCTGCAGACTAACTACACGTCATGTAAAGGACCACTACATGATGTGTAGTCGGTTTTACACCCTTCATTGGTGAAATGGACACACACCCTGTGTACTCATTCCACACGACCAGAAGTACAGGACGTGTGGAATAGTACACGGCGTGTACTTCCAAAATTTAGGATTTTTCCCCATTTTCCATACTTTCTCAAAAACACTTAAGGGAAAGAGAAAGGAAGAAACCCATACATCAAAAATAAGAACATGGATCTTACAAACTTACCCCCTTAAATTAATTCTTCCTTGAATTTCCCTTCCAAGGGTTGTGAATATAAAGCTCAGAATAACTCTAGTCACTGAGCACGTACGTCAGTTTCCCACTCCCATGTTTCATCGTGCACTCGGCCATCCTTCCATAGCACCCGTACGAGAGGAACTGACCAGCCTCAAAGAACTTTCGTGATCCTATCAACGATACAAATCAGATGCTCCTCAAAGGTCGCATCGACATCAAGCTCAACCTCCAATTGCTGAAAGACGTGATAAGGGTCTGAATGATAGCGGCGCAACTGAGATACGTGGAAGACGTCATGTATGTCCTGGTACCTCTGTTGTAACTATAACCAATAGGCAACCGGCCCGACTCTCTCCAGAATCTCAAATGGCCCCACATACCTCGGTGAAATTTTACCAGGCCTCCTGATCCGCGTGTGTCCCAACCTTGTTGAAACACGCAAGAAAACCCGATCCCCGACCACAAACTCTAAGGGTCGTCTGCGGCGATCAGCATAAGACTTCTGACGAGACTGGACGGTAGCCAACTGCTTCTGAACCAACTGGACCTGCTCAGAAGTCTCCTACATGAGACGTGGTCCCAGTAAAGCTGCCTCACCTGCCTCTAACCAGCACAAAGGTGATCAGAATTTCCAACCATATAAAGCCTCTTATGGTTCCATCTCGATAGTTTCCTGAAAACAATTTTTATATGAAAACTTGACTAGGGGTAAGTTCTTCTTTGAAGAGCCCCCAAAGTCCAGGATGCATGCTCACATCATGTCCTCAAGCACAAGTATCATATGCTCTGATTGGCCATCTGTATGATGGTGGTAATTCATGCTCAGAAGCACCTATGTACCCAGTGCCCTCTTAAAACTCTACTAAAAACAAGAAGTAAAACGGTTATCCCTATCTGAAATGATAGAACGAGTATCCCCATGAATAAGTATGATCTATCGAATATACAACTTCCCGAGCTCGTCGACACCGAAGGTCTACTTGATCGGAAAAAAGTGAGCTACCTTCGTGAGTCTGTACACAACAACCCACATGGCATAATTTCCTCTAGGAGACCTCGGAAACCTAGTTACGGAATCCATCGCGACTTCATCCCATTTCCACTCCAAGATGGGTAACTGCTGTAACAGTCCGGCTGGCCTCTGATGCTCCGCCTTCACCTGCTGACAGGTGGAACACCATGTAAAAAAACCACCTACATCTATCTTCATACCCGACCACCAGTACTAACGTCTCAAGTCACGGTACATCTTGGTAACCCCTGGATGAACTGCCCAAGTTGAATCATGAAACTCCCGCATCAACTCCTTGCGTATATTCCCTAGAACCCATACTCATCCATGGAAATGAAAAATCTCATCATTGCCTATCGTCCAACCAGGAGGAGGGACCTAACTTGCCACTAACTCCCGTATAACTAGGCCTTCTGAATCAGATAGTTTTATCATCCTCACTCTATCTAGGAGGGTAGAAGTCACATCTAAAGATGAAAGATAATTTTTCCCCTGACTGTCGTGCACCTCCAAATCCATCTCAGAGAACAAAGCCATAAGTTTCCACTCACCACTGGCCTCCTGCACAACCTGTATCTGAGTCTTCCTACTCAATGAATCAGCTACTGCATTACCTCTACCAATTGTGTAGGCATGCTCAAAATCAAAGGACTGTAGGTATTAGACCCACCTTATCTGCCTTAGATTCAAGTCACGCTGAGTAATGATATACTTAAGACTTTTGTGGTCGGTGAAAACCACAAAATGTTCTCCCAAAAGATAATGTCTCCAACAACGCAACACATGAACAACTGCAACCAACTCGAGGTCATGCGTCAGGTAAATATTTTCATATGGACTCAACTGTCGAGACCCGTACGCAACAACTCGATCGCCCTGCATTACACTACACCCATCCCAATACCCGAGGCATCACAGTAAACTGTATAGATCTTCCCTTGCTATGGAAGTATCAGGAATCGTGCTGACATCAACCTTCCCATAAAGTCATGAAAGGCTGTCACGCAAGCTTCCGACCAAACGAACTTCACGCCCTTCTTAGTCAAACCCATAAATGGCGCTGATAAGCAAGAGAAGTCATGTATGAAGCGTCTGTAGTAACCAACTATCTCTATGAAACTCCATATCTCAAACATGGTCTTAGGCTGCTCTAGGAAAACTACTGATCTCACGTTCTCTAGGGCTACTGCAAATCCTGCCTCTGAGATGATATGACCCAGGAAGAGAATCTGGTCCATCCAAAAGTGGCACATTGAGAGCGTAGCATATAGATTATGCTCTCTCAGTGTACTCAATACATGCTCAAGATGGATAGCATGGTCATGTCGAGTGTGAGAGTACACCAATATGTCATCCATGAATACTACCAAAAAAAATCCAGATAATGATGGAACACACAATTCATCAGATCCATGAAAACTGTTGGCGCATTCGTGAGTACGAATGGAATAACCAAGTACTCGTACAGACAATATCTACTCTGAAATGTTGTAAGTGGTATATCCAATGGTCTCATGCATAGTTGATGATATCCTGATCTCAAGTCAATATTTGAGAACACTTGTGCTCCATGAAGTTGATCAGAAAGATCATCAATCCACGGCAAGGGATGTCGGTTCTTGACCATCAACTGGTTCAGCTTCTGATAATCCACACAGAGTCCGAGGGTACCGTCAGCCTTCTTCGCGAAAAGGACCGGAGAACCCCAAGGAGAAGTATCGGGTCAGATGAAACCATTTTCCTGTAAATCCTCTAACTACCTCTTGAGCTCCTCAAACTCTGGTTTAACCATCCCATAAGGAGGAATGGACACCGGTGCTGCTCATGGAACAAGCTCAATAGAGAAATACAACTCACGCTCCGGAGGTAGACCTGAAAATTTTTCCGGGAAGACATCCCTAAAATGATCAACCACTGGAAGGAAATCTATCTGAAAAGTCCCCTGATCATCCAGGTATAAGCTAGAAATCTGGGCTATGACTCCAACTTGCCCATGATGCTCTGGTCTAGATCCACTCGCCTAAACATTCCATTCTCCCTTGTATAGAAACATTCTTCCCTCTGGTGATGTGAAACTCACCCTGCGATGATAGCAGTCTAGAAAGGCTCAAAAGGGAACGAAACAGTCCATCTCGAGAATGACGTCATAAGCTGTCATCTTTAAGACATAGAGGTCCCAAAGAAAGTGACACCCAACAACATCTGGGGGTCACTCCTTGCACTGACGCACACCAGCCATTCTAGTCCCCAACGGAGTGTCTAGCGTGATAACATCAGAAGAAGAAGAAAAATATAGCTCAAGGATCTCCTCAAAGGGTACAAATATGAAACTATGTGTAACCCCTGTATCGAAAAGTACTAAAGATAAGACAGAAGCTACTAGAATAGTATCTGTGACTGTAGATGGTCCAGGATCCAGCTTATGCGGGGTCTGTTGCACTGCATATGCCTACCCAATGCCGCGACCCTCCAACACAGCCTGGCTACCCTGAGCTTTCCTGCCCTGCTACCTCTGATAACCTAGTGTCTGGTTACCACGACCATGACCACCATCTCTGCCTGCACGCCCTGACGTATTCCAGTTCCCCCACTGGTAAGAAGCTACTGGTCCTGCTCCTATTCGTGGAGTATACATAGAACTCCTCTCACTAGCCACTGGTGAAAACTCCCTGAAAAAGCGCTGCAGATGACCCATCTTGCCGCAAGATCGGCACTCCACTGGGTCTCGTGGACACTGAGGTCTCTTGTGCCCCTCCTTACCACACTGGTAGCACCAGACTTTTCCACCTAAAACATCCTACTGGACGGTACTGCCACCCTGAGAGAAGTCCATCTGTCTCTTCCTCTTTCCAGTAGAAATAGTACCAGTAACTGGTGCTGAACCACCCTGGCCCGCACCACTAGCTTCCTGCGGGTTCCTCTCTATAATCAGTGCCTGGTTCACAATAGCATGTACTGAAGGCAACCTGAAAACATTCACCAGTGCTCAGATGTCATATCAGATTCCATCCTCAATGTACTTGGCCCTCAAAGTCTCATCACCCACCAGAACGGGTGAAAAATGCTGAAGCTCTGTAAAGCGAGCAGAATAATCAATCATCGACATAGCACCCTGCTCCAGATTCATGAACTCTCGATCTTGATCTCCCCTCAGTGTCTTTGGGAAGAAGAATTCATAGAAGGATGACTGAAAATCCTCCCACGCCATGTCTCTGTGATGGTCTGACTGTGTGGTAACATCTCACCACCTCTTGGCAGAATCACGTAGCATATAAGTAGTGAACTTTACCCTCCTCCATGGAGTCATCTCATGATGCTCGAAAATAGTCTGCATCGACCATAGCCAAGACTCCACAGACTATGGCCCTCCATACCCTAAAAACATAGGTAGAAGCTACTGCTGGAAAATATGAGTCAGCTCAGCCATATATGTGGCTGCTGGCGGTGCTCCCTGAAAGGTCTGCATGAATAGCATAAAGCCTTCATGGAACTGCGCCTCTGCACCTGTGTTCAGTATAACAGCTGGCGCCGCATATGGCTCTACTGGAGGGTCCACCGGTAGCCCATGGCCCACCATCTCTAGAGTATAGTCATTTCCACTCTCCTGGAGAAAAATGCATGGTTGTCTCGGCGACATGACACTACAAGGTCAAATGCACACCTTAGAATAAGATTAACAATGACCGAAAACAAGCAAACCCAAAAGGGAACAGGAGGAAGAAGGCATTCAAGATTTTCAAATCAAAACTACACGCCGTGTATCCTGACTACACGGCATGTACCTGAATTCTCTTCCCCTTCCCGGGTCCTTCTACAGGGTTAAGCCACACGGGTCCCGTTGAGAAAAACTACACGGCGTGTATACTGAAAACACGGTGTGTATGGTGTAATTTTCTGACTGCCTGTGTCATTTGTGACATGGCCGAATACTCAAATTGACACTACATGGTGTGTTACACTCACACACAGTGTGTACACTACCCTGTTTCCCTAGCCACACGGCTAAAACCACACAGTCTGTTCTTGAACAAGACTACACGGCGTGTACCAGAGGTACACGATGTGTACTAGACGAGCTTCGCCGACCCGTGTTGTTAGTTACATGGTTGGAGACACGGCTCACACTACACGGTGTGTTCTATACACACACGGATTGTACACGAAAGGATTACACCAACCCGTGTTTTTAGTTACATAGTTGGGTCCCCAGGCCAGACGACAAGACATGTTCCATAGTGGACACGACATTTATGTCTTAAGGTCTTCTTCATTCATGTTGTTAGTTACACGGGCGGACTCCAGGTCAACACTACACGGCGTGTAAAACATCTACACGACATGTTTTCCCCCAAGCTCTTCCCTTTCCCGTGTCTCCTCCCACACAGTTTGTGACACGGGAAGAGACTACACGGCGTGTACTCGGGGTACACGACGTGTACTCAAAAAGTTTATTTATCTCCCCGAACAGAAGACCATACATGGCGTGTTTAAAGTACTAAATGACGTGTATATTTGGTTTTCCGGATAGTATGCCTCAAAAACTTCTCCAAAACCGACAAAATACTGAAAAACAACACCTAAGTGTCAAATTCTGACCCGTGAGGGCCCATACTCTCCACGAATTAAATTTGACATCTTATCTATGTTATACAAAATAAACAGTCAATGATCTTCGAAATTCTGGTAAATGGGGACCCATTCTCCCCAAAAACAAATGTTGGGCATTCATTCTATCAACCTGCTAACACAAGAAAATACCCTATCACTTAGCATGTATTTTATCAAGTAGCTATCACAAAAACATGCTTTTATAGCACAACAACTATCACAACAACACGCAATTTCTAATGCACCTATATGGCATGGAAACTATGCATGGAATGTGATTCCTAGCATGTGACTAAATAATGAATGAGATGGTATACCCTCATCTCATCGGGTTGAAACTAAATAGAACCCATGGATAAAATATAAACATCACAATAATAAGTGCGTCACCCAACGGTGAAATCAAATGAACTGTAAAATTTTCAAAATCAAAAGAATTGAAAAAATAGGAGGTAGACTGGATTTTCCCTGTACAAGGGTTAGCTACGCACGTGCATAGCTTATTACCGACTATCGTTCCCATCCTATCCCTGACTAAGGATCCAAATAGTAAGTCAAAGAAAAGAACCCCTTTGACACCACTTTGTAATGTATCGGTTCCGAGTGCCACTCAACGGGTGCCCCGAACCTGATTCACCACATAACCTCAAGAACATTTCCCCAAACGCTAGAGGCTGCTGACTAATAGCGAGGGCTGCGGTCTGATAGTGGGGAAACTATGACCTCATTTGTCAAAGTGTAGCGCAGTGAAATAAAAAAAATGCATACAACAACAGTGGGAGAAATAAACCATACACATTTAATATAACATCTGTAGTAAAATACAACCAACTAGTTATATAGATATGACGAAACATGTCTCATGTTCTAAGAAAACAGCCAAAATGTGTTACATAGTAGTAAAATACTACAGAGTACAACAAAGAAAAAACAAACATCCAGTAGCATCGCGATCCTAAGCCCGGTCCCATGCTCCCCTACTCCTCAGCAGCAATCAAGTACCTGTATAGAGACCCTTTCCCTTATCCACACCTGCAGAAATGTAATCTGTTTGGGCCGAAAAGCATGACCCAAATAGGGTATGAGAAATGAATCTCAGTAGGCACCCACCAAAGGCTCGTGCTCAACTGTGTATAAACATGCAACTACAGTGTGCAAAAGTAAATGCAATAAAATAAGAAGTACTCAAAAGTAACTAACTTACCCGTTATATTGCCATTTTATTATTCATTTAATCGTTTACTATTAAGAAACCACCACAGCGAGTTCCTAAGTAACCAGTCAGTGTCCTCAGACACACAAACCCATACCCTCAGGTTATCAGTATCCAACCCACAGGTAATTTCCCTCAGGTGTAACAAATATTTCCCTTAGGCGTACGAAGCGTCGCCCTCAGGCACGGAGTATATTTCCCACACGCACAGAAGAAGTTACCCACATGCTAAATAGTACAGTGCCCACAGGAAAAATAATACAGTGTCCACAGACTAATCACAACACTGCCCTCAGGCTTAATAGGTAACTGGGCCATGCCCAACATGTGAACAAGTAGTACACAAGCAATTTCTCTCAAGGAAATTCTACAATCATTACTTTAAAGTCATACCCATTGGTATCTTGGCCAAAAATCTAAACAGAGGAACGCACCCTCGGGGTGGTCCTAAATCCAAGAAACGATCCCAAACAGCGGTTTATTATCATAATTAATTACCTATTCAATTATAGGTATTTAAAATAGCCACGGACTCAGCCACATGACAACCCAACATGGGTTCGTCAAACAACGGTACACAAAACACACAACAGTTGGAATATAAACTCCAAGCCACCTACCTTAAATGCCCCCTATCAGTATACTCAAACGACATTCCATAAATCATCCTAGAACGAGGTAGATCTGAGGTGAATGAAAACTCAATTAAACGAAAATAACTTCCCTTAGAGGAATAATTGGTAAGAACTACTCCAGGAGAAGGGAGAAATCACCCGTGCGGTTCCAGGGAGATCGATGGTGCAGAAAACAGATTCCCGACGTGCGCTCGGCGGATCTCCAAAGCACCGACCTCCTCTCCCGCTCCTTCCTCCGGTTCTATGCCTTCCCTATGAACATTTGAGGCAACTGCCAATTTTAAGAGAAAAAAACAAAGTACACAACGTGTATTTCCAAGTACACGACATGTACTCCCCATTTTTTATAGTTCCTTTTGCGGTTTCCCACTAGCGTGGCACTGTTCATCTGCCGACATGACTACACGGCGTGTCTTCTTGAGTACACGGTGTGTTCTGTCACACAGTTGTCCACCGCCTTACTATTCTCCTGCCGACTGACTATACGGCGTGTAAAGGACCACTACACGGCGTGAAGTCAGTTATACACCCTTCATCGCTGACATGGCCACACACACTGTGTACTCATTCCACACGGCGAAAAGTACACAGAGTGTGGAAAAGTACAAGGCATGTACTTCCAAAATTTAGGATTTTTCGCACATTTTCGTTACTTTCTCAAAAAAACATAAGGAAAATGTAAAGGAAGAAACCCATACCTCAAAAATAAGAACCAGGTTCTTACAGGATGAGATCAAATGATCATTAAGGGAAAAAATCATCAACATATCATCGAAGGTAAGATTATAAGTATATAATAACTTGATCAATATAGAAATATTTTATGAAATAAATATAAACTAATATGATTTTCCCATATAATAGAAGGACGTGTAATATCAAATAATATAACATATATCATGTAATATGAGTGAAAAAAATGTAACTAATAATTACATGCCATGAGTATAACAAAGGCTTATAACATAGAAATCTGGAAATATGTATCATCATTGGAAATTAAAACTTTGAAAATATATCCAATCACAATTATGACCACTCACAATCATTGTGATTAAAGATAACCACCATTATAATCACACCCAATAATTCTAGGCATAAAAACACACAGCTACACTCACTAATAGTCTTTAAGAGAAAAAATTGTCCCAATTACACTCAAAAAATATCTTTTCAAGTACAAAAAATGACAATTATAGTCACACATAATATTTTTGAATGAAGAGCATAGGATATAGTTAGTCCACTCATAATGTGATATGAATTAGTGGATACAATTTTTTAAAACTTCTTCCCTTGATTAAATAAACCACTACAACTTAGTAAAGTCAAATTCACTAAAGAATAGTGTATAAAGATCACTAGTGTATTCCTAAAATAAAGAAATAAAGAACATGGGAATTTTTACAAGGTTCTTTCCCTTTTCATGTAACATAATCTTTACTATGGTTTATTCTTCCCTCCAACCTTCATATTATTAACTAAAAAAAATTACATGCTTCAAATATTGGCACATAGTAACACTATTCTTATCCAGAGTCACACCATAAAATAAAGTTTCATGTTTCTTTTATACATGATATGAAACTAAGATGTGATAGTTCCCCTTATAAGAATAATTTCATTAATAATAGTATATGTAGATCTCACTTATTAGGGATTCTAATATATTCAGGAATAGTTTATAACTTCATAAATACACATTGTGCATATTTTTCCCAATCATATAAAATCTCACTCAAAACATGTGCTTCGCCATATGTGAATGATGATCATTTAGATTCAACTTTAGAATAATTTACCCCATTGTCCTTCTTCTTTTTACCACACTATACTCTCTACATTTTTCTAAAACTTTATTATCTTAACAGCGCATCTTTTTCTTGCATCCACAAACCCAAACATCTCTAATTTTATATTGTAAAATGGATTCCCTATGAAAATTAAATTTCTACCAGAATTATCAGTCACCTAAATTTGGGGACTAGGAAGACATTAAGTATACCACCAAAAAGTACAATTATAGAATTTTAATTTGTAGATTCCGATACTTTTCAATGCCCAACTAAATAAATGTTCCTATGTGAAATTTAATTTCATGATAATGTTACATAGATATATGATATGTAATTCAATGAAAACATTCAAAGTAATAAATTATTCATCTAAATCATATTACAATGGAAGAAGAAGAAAAACTTCTAAATTTTCTTCAGTGTTAAAAATTCTCTAACTTTATTTTACTATGATTATAATATCAAAACTGAAATTTTATAAAAAACTCAGGGACATATTTTTTTTATATTTCTCAAATAAACACTGATTTTATCACTACATGATTAAAAGATGATATAGGAACTAACAAACATCAATGAATCTCCCCATAGAAATTATGGAATTGATAGGTATAGTTTCATCATTTACTACATTACCTTTGAGAATTATAATAACTTTTCTAGATTAAACAACTCAAATAATTAATCAGATATGAACCATGGTTATTAGTTGTGAAATTTTTCATTAATTATCTTAAATCACATTTTAGATGTGATGTTTTAGACTTTAGAGATTGACTCAAGAATCATTGGGTTTTATTCATTCAAAACACATTGTTTTTGGAAAAAATTGATTTGTGCATAGGAAAATTCTCATACATGGTTGATTGAAAAAAATTCACCTGTGCATATTTGGATCTATGAAAAAATTAGTTACTCTATAAAAAACGAATATAAAAGAAAAAAAAACTATGTAAATTCGCATATGTGGTTGAAGTTTCTATATAAAATAGAATGCAGAAAAGTTAAGGAATTCACATTCATTAGACTGTTCACTTATGTATGATTAACATACATATTAAAATTACTTTTTTTTATTTTGGACAAATTTTCCTTCAACGGAATGGATATTACTCATAAGTATGTCGTCATTCGTCATTACATTAGGCCCCCATAAACCCCCTTATTGTTTTTTACCTCAGCCACTTGTCCTTTTTATTAAATAAAATAATGGTGATGATGATGGTAGGATTCACTTACATGGAATAATTCATTCACCCAATAGAAATTCAACATATGAAGGAATTTATATACATTGAATTTTCTTATGTAAAGTAATTCTCTTATGTGGTAATTTCATTTTTAAAAAAATTTCTCCATGATTTTGTTTCATATATAAGTGTTTATGTATCTGATTTTTTTCTTATATAGAGAAAACTATATGTGTGTTTATAAAACTATATCCTTCTATATAGTGGAATCAATAACACTTTTCAAAACTCCAAATTTAACTCAGCAACTCAACATGAGTTCAAATAACTCCCTTGAAACCTCAAATGATTCTCAATAAGGATATATACTAAATGGAAACCATGAAGAACTCCATTATCCCATGTTTGGATTTTTTGGAAACTCCATTCAACTTTACGGATCAAAAAATGGTTATGATCACTATTCCATATGTTCCATGAGAATCATCAAATTATAGCCTATCCGATATGGTAAATTTTGTTCCCTACACAACCATATGAGATTTTTTTGGGAGAATTATATCCCCTGGTGTTAAAAAAATTAATCCAAGAGACATAGATAAAATCCCCCTAAAATCTAGGATTAAATAAAATAGATAACAAAATACCCTATTTAAAATTAACTATAATAAAATATAACGACCACTAATTAATTTTCCAAGAATTCTCTTCCCCTTTAACATAGAGTTGTGTCACTATTTCTCCCCCTTATTCAACACAACCCCACGTCCCTGTGGGGGAGGTTTCTTATTTCTTAAAATGAGTAGAGATAGATGAAAATAAAGTTTCAGTCTCAATGAATTGAACCTCTATCTTAGGATGGACCTTTTAAAGATATCAACCTTTTTATTTTGAATAGAAATGTATTCTTGATTGATAACCCCATTTCTCACACATTCCTTTTGGAAACCATACTCGTGTCAATATGTTTGGATCTAGATAATTATATGTGGTTTTGGAAAGGTTTATATAACTATGATTTTCATACAAGTCCCATAATTAATTATCAATTTCAATTTCAAGTCTACTGTCTAAAAAACCATCCATAATACTTGTGTACACATATGAGTTTATGCTACATATTCAAAATCAGATTGTCTAAAGTCTTTTATATCAACATTGCAACATTTCTCATCATTACAAAAATTAGTTCCAATAGAAATTGGGATTGAACCCTCTTTGGATTCTTCCAGTCCAAATATTTCCAATAGTACTTGAGCATTCGTTTCATCATATATAAATATATGTCATGAATTATGATCAATTTTTAACCCAAAAAAATTATCTCAAATATCCCAATAATAAAATTTCAGACTATTCTTTCATTTTATCATTGAATTAATCACATAGGTATTTATGGTCACTATAAAAAAAAATTTATCCTCAATTTACACTATGCCAAGTAGTTTCCTTGTAGGCATCTCTCTCACATAAAAATTTACATCAACCTTTCCCTTCATGAATCCCCATTTTATAAAAAATATATCCAGTTTTTCATACCCAGATCTGATATTATATTTACATCCGTATAATTAATTTCTCATCTTGAACACCATTCTTCAATTACAATCAATAATATAAAAATTTCAATATTTATTAAAGAATTAATGTCACATTTTAAAAAGGGTGATTTTAAATCCATTTGGTAAACTTTATAGCACTTATTATAACCAAATATAGGAAAAAATTAATACTTTCATGCATTGATACTATAGAAATAGGCTTCTTAGAATTTAGTATATTCCATTAACATGTGTCCTTTGTGTGTTGTCCAATATTTATTCTTTTTCACTAATCCTTCTTCATTGAATTTTTTCCTGAACACCAATTTGGTTCTGATGACATTTTTATGTTGTTGTATTGGGAGGAGAACCCAAGTTAAATTTTATTCAATATGATCCAGCTCATTATTCATAGATCATACCTATTCAACATTATTATCTTATTTAGATTTTATTTTTCGATGAATCTATCATATTAGTGCTATGTGATTTTCCCAAATCATCGTTATTATTTTCTAAACTAGAGTATCTTGTTCTTTAAAAATGTTATTAGATTCAATATTCCATTTTAGACACTAAAATTTATTTATGTTTCTTCCCATGATCACATTATAATTATTATTATGTTCAAAAATAATCTTACTAAAAAATTTTCTGATATCAACTTCATTTTGAAACATCTTGTTTGAAATTTTCATGTTGTTTTATAGAAAATGTCTAGTAAATATTGAATAGTTTGATTGATTTTATTTTGTTTTCAACAATTTTACCATCTGAATAACACAAAAAGTTTTGAAAATATTTTTTCTAGTATCTTTATCCTTCTCCATCAGATAAGTACCCCATAATGATCCATTCATTTTATTTATCTTGGAACATTCCTAGATGGTAATCTTTGATCTTTATAAATAATGGAATTCCAAAAACATTTTAGTATTTGAATATTGATTTCTTATTATAAAAAAATTCATAAGAAGTGAGATGTTTTCTGGGTATCAAAAGAAAAACATTATATATTTGTACAAAAATATACAAAACCTCACTCTAAAAGGACATTGAAATTATACTTTTAGAATGAATTTTCTTTCCCATCTATACAAAACTCATACACTTTCCCTCAACAAACATTATTTTATGGATATGTATAATCTATGCAACAATAATATTTGAAACCATATTTATTAAGGTAAATTTCAACGGTATCACCTATAAACGCCTTCCCAATATCAGATATCAATTTCTTAAAGTGAATTTCCTATTCCTTTTCAGCCTATCTTCTGAAAACCTTGAACATATAAAATACATCTATTTTTTACTTGAGGACCGTCCCATTGGTAATTCTGGGGAAATATTCAATTAATTTTATGAAATACAAATCTCCACTTATTTTCATTTGTGTCATGGTGGATATATTAGCCCATGTGTTTAAGTTCTAGTGGTCTGATAGAGAGAATAATAGCTTTTTATAACCTTTTAGGGTCATATTTCTTTCATGTCATATTGTACACATGTCATCTTGTTCCTTATTTAATATGGGAAGATATCTCACCACAACATACCTTTATCTTTAGCACTCATGTAAAATGAATTGGTCAGATCAACTACTAAAAATAGATTTCTATTGGTTATGTTTCTTTGAGAAATATTTATTTTTTCATTTAATGATAAAATTTTTATTCTTGAAGGTCTCCTCATGCCCACCATCACAATGTTAACTAACAATTAGTAGGTTATGATTCAACTCTTACACATATAGAAAATGATTTTTTATCAAGTTATAATGTTCAATATTAGCTAATCCAAAAACCTTAATTATTAATGAGAAATAATTAGTAATGTTTACTACTCCACCTTCATAATTTTCAATATTCAAAAAAATATTCTCATCACAAATTATATGGGAGGATCCACCACTATGAAGAATCGATGATCTTTTATTTGAAAGGACTTCAACATAATATCAGAAAGGAATGTTATATATTATTTTATTTTTTAAATTCCATTAAATTTATTATTATAACTAGTTTATCTAGTTATGATAGTCATAATGTTTTCTACATAGTGTCATTATTTCTCACACCTCCCGCAAACATCTTCAAGAAAATCAAATTTAGTCTGAGTTTGTATGTTAAAAACAACTGTTTTTACAATATTTCTTATTCAAATATTATATTTACACTAGTTTGTATAAATTACCATAACTTCATGTCTTATCCCACGAAATTACATATTTTACCATCATTTGTAGGATTTGTGCAAAAATAATCCATATCACTAGAAACACCCTGAAACCTAAATTTTCATAGATCATAAAAATTATTCCAATATTGATGTCTAGAATTACCTTTTTTCTATACACTTTCACCCTATATTTTATTTTCTTTGATAGAAGAAGACCTTTTAGAGATGTTAATATCTTTTACTTAGCTGAAATAATGTTTCCTTCCACATTTATTATATTAATATTTATAAAATTTTGATTTAAAACATTTATTATTAGTATAAACATAAATAAAACTAGATTATTATGGTATGGATTTCAACTAAAATTTTATAGAAGTTATCTATTCTGATTTAGAGGATTGAACTTTAAATTCACTAATGTTTTTGAAGTTACCCATTAAACTCGTTAGTTCATTATCATATTCATAACACTTGGACTATGTTGGAGAAACATCTTCCTATTTAAATAGGAATTAGTCTTAAATATCTTTGTCCATCATCCATTTTCATCTTCCTTCAACAAGAATTTTTTTACCTCATCAAAAATTATTTCTTATTTTATTTCAACCTCTTTCCTTTCATCAAACCACTTGTATTTTTTCCATCATTTTTCTCTCTTGATCATGATATTCTCCTCAAGAAAATATTTATGATCATCCTTAAATGTTTTTACAGACATAGTTGTTTGTGATCCTTCTTCGTCACTATTTGAATTGTCAAACCCTTTTTGGACACGATACCTGAATTTAGTGAGTTTCTCACCAAAATCACTTTTTGATTCACTACAAGATTATTGAATTACTCCATATTTTCTCATCATGTTTATTTTCATACTTCTAGAGAATATTTTATTTCTTTTTATAGTTTTTGATTCTTATTTTGAACCTTTATTAATCTTCATTTTTTATGGATTCACATATTCATCCTATATTTTTTATAGATAACTAGATTTCCCCTTGTTTATTCCATTATTAAATATTTTGAAGATAATAGAAAAGATTCATTGAAAGTATCATTTATCTTATATATCTTTTAAAGAAAATGAATTTTCATTGTCAATTATATCTTTTATTTTGAATTTTTTCATCGAAGAAAAATAATTTCATATTTTACAAATTTTATGGCTAAATTTTTTATCATTTCATAATTACTGAGAATATTACAAAATTCATAAAATGAACGAACCTCTCTATCTTCAAGAGTTGAGATCCATGGTTAAAATTTCTAGAAAATTCCTTAAAAATATTTTAACAATATTATAATATCAATTGTTTTCTCGAAACACCCATATAGTACTGAAAAATTAAATATGTTGATTGAAATAGTCATAAATATTCTCTTATTCAACCATCTTTATATCCTCAGAATTTTTCTCTCTAAATTTATAATTTATCCTCCATGATTTTTTATTATCTTCATAACTAATTTCAATTATATCCTAGATTTCCATTATAGTTTGATGTCTAATGACTTTCTTGTAGAACTTTTATGATGAGGCCATAAGAATAGCATTTTTTGATTTTCAATAATTTTATTATTTATTTTTTCCACCATATTATTTGATGATTTTCATTAATTGGTGGGGGGAACCCAAGATAGAAGAATATATAATCTCCATTATAAGGTATAAAATACATGAAAACATTTGGTCCTTCCGATTGTTATAAATTTTTATGTCAAATGTTCCCATACCCGAGTAGTTCATAGAATTTAGATTATGAATTCTTGGAACTTGAATGAAGAAAATAGAGTGACCTTATTACATACAAATTAAGGGAACTATGATTGAGTTGCTCAACTTAAAAGTGGGGAATAATCTTTAGAGACTAATTTTTAAAATTTCTTCACTTAATTAAATCGAACTTTGCGACCTATTATGGTTTAATTTACTCATGTAGAGAGTCTCAAGCTCAATCATGTATTCTTAGACTAAAGAATCAATAAAATTGAGAATTTTTACATGGTCTGGTCCCTTCCCAGGTAACCTAATATTTTTTATAGTTGGTTAGCCTCCCTAACATTGGATTATTCATCATAAGAAACTCAAAATTACATGATTATAGTATTTTCATGGAGTCACACAATGACTATCTCTAGTCACACTAGAAAATATAGTCTTCACTACCATTATAAAATATATTCTATTGAGATGAGACTAATCATATCATATGAATGGTTTCTTTAGTAATATAAAATATAGATCTTCTTTGTTGAGTCTTAGGATATATTCATGAATAACTGTTCAATACATGGAGATCTATTGTATTACTTCTTGAAAATATCATATGATCTCACAGAATGCATCAGCTCCACAAGATGTGAATGGTGTTCACTAGGAGTCAACTTCAGACAAAATTCCCCCTTTTTTCATCTTTTTATTACCACACATGACTCTCTATCTACCACTATAACTTTCATAACTGAAAAATTATATATTTTTTGTTATATATACACACACCCAATATTCTACGAATATATATTGTAAAAAAAATCATTAAGGGAATTATGTTTGTATTTTTATTATCAGTTACCTAATATTGGGGGAATAGGAATAATTTATGGTTTCCAACAAAAAATATTGATTTTAGAATTTCAAATTTTGGATTCCCAAAATTTTCAAATAATTACATAATATAGTATCCCCAAAGAAATTTATTTTCATTATATTTTTACTCATATGGGTAATATTTCCTTCCATGAAGACATTCATAGAAAAAAAGTATTCATCATGTTGCACATACAACATCAGATGTGGAAAAACTTTTAAATCATCCTCGTCATTTGTACTTATTCAATATTTTTTCATAGTATGATGAAGATATAAAAACTAAACCTATTCTGAAAAATTTATCCTCAAAAAAATATTAAAAAACTATAATAAACATAGATCACATTTTTATAAGATTAGAAGATGATAAAGTAAATAAATCATAGAAAAATATAATCCTACTATAAATTCAAAAACTAATATATAGAGTATCTCTATTTATATCATAAATTTTGATCATTACAATAACTATTCATGATAAAATATCTCAAATCATTAAATAGGTATGAATCATGGAATCTATCTATAAAATACTTTAGGAATCAACTTGAATCCAATTTTAGATGTGATGCGTTGGACACTGGATATCAGTTCAAGATTTTTCAGGATTTATTCTTATAGAACACATGGTTTTTGGTAAACTCAATTTCTGTATAACAAATTTTCATATGTGGTTGATTGACATAAATTCCACTTTAATTATTTGGATCTATTAGAAAATTAGATACACTGTATAGAAAATAATTAATTGGAAAAAATACCAATGCGACTTCACATACATGGTCCAAATTTCTATATAAAGTAGAAAGAATACATGAAAAGTCATTCAAATATGAAAAACATTTCACTCATGCAGAATTCACTTATATAAAGGTAATCATGTAAGTAGTAGAAATATGATATATAGAGGAATTTCCTATATAGAATTCACTTACGTAGTGGTATCAGTATACATGTTAATTTCACTTATTCAAAATTCATCTTCATGTGTTTTTTGTTGCATAAGTCTTGACATAGCCTGATTTTTTATTATCTGGAAAAAATCATTAGCAATTAGGGAAAAATACATCATTCTCTACAACATATTCAAAAACCTATTTTTTAAACTCCAAAGTGATCTTAGAAACTCAACATGAGTTCAAATAAAACCTCAACAACCACAAATTATTCTCAACAAGGATTGAAAACAAATTGAAACCATCAACTTCTTCAATGGAAGAACGTTATCCAAGAGATAGTGAATCCACCAACTAGTGTAGCTGCACACGATTTTGACCACTCTATGAGATTCTACATATAGTATTGTTTTCTGGGCATCCAACTCATTCGAAAAATGCTTCGTGATTATGTGGTGAAACCAATTGGATTAGAAATTGCATAAAAAACACCCACTCTCCCCATGTGGTACTTGTGTCAAGATAGGAAATCACTTCCATCAGGAGGTAAATTAATCCTTGTTATGACTCCATGGGGAGAAAGGCATAACATTTGGTACAACAATGTAACCATCCGTTCTAGATGAGGGATTCATATATGTCCTTGAGATCTTATACTAGTTTAGGAAAGGGTGGATCCACCCACCAGTACTGCTACAGATAAATTTCTCTATTTGGGATCACCCACACATGATTTGGATTTTTTGGTGTCCCACCCATCTAGAAAAGTGATTGTTTCATGAACCATGTTAGGATTCCGTCCATCTCGATCTCCGAACCTTCCTGGGATAGGGCTCGAAGGGCATTCCTGATGCTCGTGGGCTAACAACTAGTGTGAGGCGTCAAATAAATTACTATGGGAATTATTTTTTTCCAATAAACCAGAATCAAATTAAAATAAACTAAATGAGTGGATGAACTAATAATAAAAATAAAATAATAAATATAGAAACAAATCCAGATAGAACAACTATAGAGACAAAAGAGAACTGAACAACTAAGGGCTATAAAGAAAAAATTAAAACCAGACGAAAGGAATCTCGATCTCCTTATGACTTCAGGGTCACCAACATCCACAAGACCAACTTTCTCCAACTATGATCACACAAACTAGAAACCTAAAACTTAAAAATAGACCGGGTCTACAGACACGAAAATGTACAAGTAGGGTATGATCTTAATATCTCACCAGGACATCACTAAAGAATCTATAAACTTCCTTTCCTGAAACATTCCAAAAAAACTAGTTTGTAATAAAACTATAAAAATAGATTTTTTATAATTTTATTAACCAGACATAGATTTTAATTTTTAAATTCCAACACACATCACTACCCATTTTCACAATAGATTACCATTTAAATCCAAAACCCGAAACCAAAATCCAAACAGAGCAATACCAAGTCATGATAAAAATAAATAAGTAGTGTAAATAGGAAACCAACTGCATCAGAAAATAAACAAGAAAATACATATAGAAAACCATGGGCATTTTCGAAACATCCAATGAGTGATCCCTAGTCATAATCCGTTCAGACACACCTACCAACATATGGTGTATCTCCAGAGTTAATAACCAACTGGATTATCTAAACTAGCCCCACCATTGGCAAGTCACACCTAGCCTCTATACATCAAAGGGGAGCTAACCCATCTAATTAGGGTCAACAATTAACAAACACTTGACCCTCTAAAAGATTCTTAGGAAACCCATGGTAATATTACAGTATATAAGTAGGAGGCCCTCACATGTGTGACTCACCTTAGCTTCTTTCACCACACTTTCCTACTCCAAACATTGAAACCACATATATGATAACCCATATATGGAAATCCTCTATTGGGGTTCCCATCATACAACAAGTCATTCGTAAGTTCCAACTGGGCCATCACATCACATGGTCCTATAAAAAATTTCACCAAAACTTTTAAATATTTCAATCGGGAATTTTCACTTTCAAAACCACATTTTATTTCCGAAAACAACATAGAATGATACTCGAGCCTTACACCATGTCCATTTCAAATACACCAATAAATCATTTCCAACTCATTTGAAAAATAATATATAAAAATAAACTTCAAATGTATACCATTTAAAATGGGCCTTTTCCTTCCACGTCCAATTCCATTTATCATTCCATTTAAAACCAAGATGAAAACACACTAAACACTTAAAGATACCAAATGAAATTTCACTATATTCAAAAACTAGAAATAATTTTTAAAGTACCAAACGAGCCAAAACATTGAACATAATATTCAAAACCAGATGATTATTAATAACTATTTAGGAAAACATTTAGGCTCAAAGAGAATCAAGAAGTGGACGAGGAAGAATGGATGAGGATTTTAAAAAATGGGTTTATCATTATTAGAAGGATTTACCAAGACCATAATCATTTGTTTGACCATCTATATGTGCACTCCGTGAACACATGGATGTGATGACATAAAATAACACATTCAGGGAAAACCAAAGAACATCCCAAAATCAGTTTCTAAATGTCACCATTCACAACACCACCACACTCAATGTCTTCACACAAGTGATAAAGAATAAATGAGTTTCCACTCAAGGAGTACCTAATCATCCAATTTAAGCCATTAAAAACATTTCCATATCCAAACACATCCCTATAGATACCCAAATTCATTTAAAATACCAATTTTCATTTTATTGAACACCTTGAGTTCATATATACATAGAAGTATTTAAGGAAACACCTTAGAAAAACATTTCTTTCCATGTTTCCACAATAAAGACACCAAATCACTTTATGCTAACACACTACAAGAAACATTATAAAAATTGTAAGAAACTCAAGGAAAACTCAATAATCAATGGATTTTCCAAAAAGGAACATAATGGACACACCTACCTTAACAGAGTGTGGAGGAAAATGAGACGTTAGGAGAAGAGAGTGTTGAGTCAATAAGGTTTTCCTTATGAATTTTCCATTCCTTCATACTAGGGGGATAATGTTAAGACCATAAGGTTTCGTTATGACTTTACCATTACTTCTTATTTTGAAAATCACAAAAACCTTATCCTAAGGAAAATCTAGTTTTTTCCTGTGTTTAACTTCTATAAAGAAAATTTCATACCCTAAGAAAATTAATCCTTACCATGTTTTCATCACTCATATAATATTTTCACTAAGTGAAAAATTCAGATTGAAACCAAAACCTCAGAATCCTATAATTACCTAGATATGAAGCATTCTGTTTTAGGATCTGAAATATCAGAATTCTGGTTACAAACTCTTCTGAGTTCTGAATCTGAATTCTGAATCAGAATTCTAGTTACAAACTTCTATGAGTTCTAACTCTGAATTCTAAATACATATTATGGTTATGAACTTCTCTGATTTATAACTCTGAATTCTGAATCAGAATTCTGTTTACAAACTTCTCAGAGTTCAAACTCCAAATTCTAAATACGAATTCTGGATACGAACTTCTCTGAGGACTAACTCTGAATTCTGAATACGAATTCTATATACAAACTTCTCAATGTTCTGAATCCAAAGTTCTCTGAATTCAGACTCCGAAATCTTATGAGTTCTGACTATAGATTCTCATTTACTCCCACTCTGAACTTTGTAAGTTCAGGTTCTGAATACTTGTGAATCCAGATTCTGAATTTCCTTGAAATTCAGATTCTGGAATTCTATAGAATTCAGGTTCTGAATTCCTACAAAACATAATATGAATATCCCTGTACTATAGAATCCAAATTCATTTTTGGTTAGACTCCAGATGTTCATATTTACTTACATTCTGAATATCAGATTTTGGTTATGCTTCCACTTGTTTAGTTATAAAATGATGTCGTGCTTTCAGTTACTCGCTCACTGTTTTTTAAGTGAAACCTGTATAGGTGCCTCCGAAATTCAAGGAAAAAGATGATCATTGGAAGAGGGAGCCGTCTTTTGGATTTGTGATTATAAATAGGAGCTCATTTGAAAGAGCTCAGGACTTTTGAGAACAACTTTGACAACTGTGATTACATGCTGTTGAAGTGATTTCTAGAGAGAGAGGCTCTTATAAACTCTCAAGCTTCGTGCATAAAGTTTGAACGACTTCTTAAAACTTTTCTTCATGCATATTTTATTCGTGTGACTCTGATTGTAACTATGAACAATCGAGGGCTTCCGGGGATAGGAAGACACAGATTCCGACTACCTTGATGCTTATGGATTCCTTGCTGAGGAAGACAGAGGTGCCGACTACCTGATAGTTGAGGGCTTGCAGGGATAGCAAGACAGACTCCGATCATCGTATCGAGGGCTTACCCAGGTGTGGGTAAGACATACTTTCTTGAAATTATAAATCAAGGGACCTTAATCCAAGTTTGTTGGAGACCCTTCTCTTTGGGTTAAAAGACTTCCTACTTGTTACTTCATTTATTACAAGTTTTCCACTACATTTGTATTGTTGAGGAAAGTATAACTATCTTATACATCCTTTTACTTGTACTCTGATTAAGTAATATTCTATATGCTTTAATGTATAATATTAGTTGTTGCAAACTTTTGTTAAGTTTCATTTCCGGAATCAATTTTCTTGAATCAATCATGTTAATAGAACTTAGAGGTGTTGTGAATTTTGGTTATGAAAAATTTCCTTAAGGATTTTTTAAAGTATACAATTCACCCTCCTCTTGTATTTGAGCATGTCATATTTATATATTAGATCCTACATTTGTTATTATAGAGTATATCATATTCACATACCATCTCAACAATTGGTATCTGAGCGAGGTCCATGAAATACTTATATTCACATATAAGTTTTTCCATGCTCAAAGTTTTCAGAATAGAATTTTCGGATTCATATTTTTGAACTCATAAAGTTAATAATCAATAATTCTTAGTATAGTTCCTTGAATATGATATTTTCTCTTGTTTAAAAACTCATAATACTAACAAGTTTGTTTGGCAATGATTATCTTAAGGATGACAGGTTTAAATGTTATTTCTATTGATAATCTAAATCCCACCAGACCTCCTGTTTTAGATGGAAGTGATTATGAGTACTGGATAGATAGGATGAAGACTTTCATTATCAATGCTGGAGTAGATAACTATCTAATGCTAACTGGAGATTATAAGATTCCAGATAAGGAATTGAGAACCTTTACGAATCAGGAGAAATCAGAATATCAAGCAAACATCAGAGTCAGAAATATTTTGTTATGTTCCATGACTAGGAAAATCTATAGTCAAATATCATCGTGTGAAGATACAAACAGTATCTGGAAGAAACTTGAAGTTACACATTTTGGTATATCTAAAGTCATAGATACAAGAATAGCTATGTTGAGAGCTGAATACCATAGCTTTAACTTTTCATATGGAGATCCTATAAGCAAAGTACAACAAAGGTTTATGACTATCATGAGTAGCTTATAATCTATGGGAGAAAAAGGTTTGGATGATGAGGATATTGTAGAAAAGATCATAGATATCAGGCCAAATGAATGGTAGTCCAAGAGGATAGATATTTATGAGAACAGAAAAGTTACTCAGATTCCCTTAGATGAGTTTTTTTGGAACTCTTCTTCAACATGAAACCAGAATGAAGATTGATGATGAAAATGTTTAGAAGAAGAATGGGAATGTAGGAGTTTCTTTTACAACCAATTATAAAAATATGAAAGCCTAGATCCCAGAAAGAGTAACTAGATCAAAGACAAAGAAATTCAATATTCAGTCAGAATCTAGTGATGCATAAAAGACTGAGAATTATTTACTAATCATGCTCGGAGAATGAATAAGATTGTATCTCAAAAGAACCACTAGAATAAGTACAAGAAGAAGGGATACAGAGATAAAAAATATGGAGAATTTATGTGTTATGAATATATAAGAACAGGTCATATCAGACCCGATTGTCCTTTGTTGAAAAAGAAGGAAAAAAGGAAAGGAATTCAGAAAGAAACAAGAAGAAATTCTATCGATCAAAGCACAAAAAATTCCTTAAAGCTAATGACACATGGAGTGCTAGTGGTGGAGACTCTTCAGAAAGTGAATCTTCTGAATATGATTCATTAGCACAGAAGAATATGGGATTCATTGCTACTACTTCTTACCCCAATACATGTTTTATGGCCAAGGTACGCTCTACTGAGGAATTGACAAATTTATCTCTTGATAAGAATTACTATTCTGAAAATAGTACTTCTAATAAAGATACTTCAACCTCAGAAAATGAATAAATACATTCATATGAATAAGTTTTTAGATTTTAAAAGTTACTTGAAGCAAGAAATTGTGAAATTTCTATGAAATTAGACAAGGAAAATACTTGGGAATAAATTTTTACAAAAGAGATTTCAGATACATCTAGAGATCATAGAGATAAAGAAGAGATTTTAGAAAATCTTTCGAAAGACCTTGAGAAAACAAATTCTATTAAGGAAGAACTTTCTAAAGATATTAATCATGTTATTTTAGAGATAATTTTTTTTAGGAAAAATCTAACTTTAAGGAAATGATTCCTGAGGATACAAATTTAGTCATCCGACTGAAATATGAAATATTTTCTCTTAAGATGCTTCTTGCAAAATTTACCTCTGGGAAGGAAACTTTTGAAAAGATGTATTCCCAAATTAAACCTCAAGGAAATACTGCTGGAGTAGGTTATACTCACCAAAAACTGGTTTTCAAAATCAAATATTTTGTTCCTTCTTGAGCCCCTTTTTTCACTATATGTAAAATTGGTGGGCATTGGAAGAAAAATTTCTCCTTGAATAAAGTTCAATCTCTTGGGTTTCATAAAGCTTATTTTTCTAAAAAAATGTGGATTCCCAATATTTCGTTGTCTAACAATTCTGGATCCAAGAAATTTTGTATTCTGAAAGTCTACATTTCTTATTTTCAGAAAGATAAAGTAGGTACCAATGGTAATACATGGTACATGGATAGTGGATGTTCCAGGAATACGACTGGTAACAAAAACTATTTTGAGAATATTATCAAGGTGAAAGGAGGAAAAGTAACTCTGGAGATAATGCTCAAGGAGAAATTATTGGTATAGGTAACATCGTTCTTTTTGGAGGAACATTGATTTCAAATGTTTTATTTGTTATGGGTCTTAAGCACAACCTTATTAGCATAAGTCAGTTATGTGATGAAGGTTACCTTGTGAATTTTAGGAATGATAAGTGCTTAGTACACAATTACAAGGAATAATTTTTTCTTTCTGCTAATATCCAAAAGAATGTTTACACACTAAACATAGAAGACCTTAGTATCTAAGATTTATCTTGCCTTAGTGCAATTGTAGATCATTCTTGGTTATGGAATTGAAG
Source organism: Viscum album (assembly GCA_963277665.1). Taxonomy (NCBI): domain Eukaryota; kingdom Viridiplantae; phylum Streptophyta; class Magnoliopsida; order Santalales; family Viscaceae; genus Viscum; species Viscum album. The sequence goes on from CAUJRU010000877.1 coordinate 207,257, forward strand.
GTTAGGACACTGTAACCTTAGGAACTTATGAAAAACTTCTAAGAAAGGACTAGTTACGGTTCTACCAGAGCATCGATTTGACTCTTCAAAAGTCTGTGATCCTTGTCAATAATGCAAGAAACACAAATCAAGTTTTAAATCAGTCGGTGAAGTCTCAACTACTGATACATTACAGTTAGTGCATATGGATCTCTTTGGTCCTACAAAAACTGGAAGAATTGGATGAAAGTACTATGTATTTGTCTTGGTTGATGATTACACTAGATTTACATGAGTCTATTTTTTAGAAATGAAGTCTAATGCTTTTTCTTATTTCAAAAGTTTTAGAGCCCAAGTTAAAAATAAGAAAAACCTTCCTTTGATAACTATTCGTAGTGATCATGGAGGAGAAGTACAAAATTCTGATTTTGAGGCTTTTTGTAGTAGAAAAATCATTACTCAAAAATTCTCACCACCCAGAACACCTTAACCTAATGGTGTTGTCGAAATAAGAAATATAATTCTTCAAGAGATAACTAGAACCATGTTGAGTGAGTATTCTGTAGCCAAACATTTTTGGGCTGAAGCTGTAAGTACTTCTTGTTATACTATAAATCGAGTTTTGATTAGACATTTTCTTAATAAAACTCTTTATGAGTTATGGAATTGTTTAAAACCTAAACTTTCATACTTTAAGGTTATTGGTTGCAAGGTATTAATTCTGAATACCAAAGATAATCTTCATAAATTCGCACTAAAATCTGATGAAGGAATTTTTTTAGGCTACTCCACAACTTCTAACGAATATAGAGTTTTCAATAAAAACACTTGCACTGTTGAAGAGCCCTTACTGGTTAAATTTGATGAAACTGATCCTTTTGTTTTTAAACAACCCCAACCTACATCCTCGGATGTGTTTTCAATAAAAAATATCAACCTATGATAGAAGATCTTTCTGATAAGAAAAATGTCCAAGAAGATACTTCTGAAACATTTACCCTAGAATATTTCCTACCCTATGTTGATGAACAGGTTTTACAAAACCCAAATCAGTTGTTTCTAAAGAATCATCCCAGTGAAAGTATCATTGGTGATTTGAATCAACCTGTAAGGACTAGAAGTTCCTTAAAAAATGAAGTATAACATCTTGCATTCCTTTTCCAATTAGAACAAAAAATCACTAATGAAGATTTAGGTGATGATGATTGGATAAAATCTATGCAAGATGATCTAAATGAATTCATAAAGAATAAAGTCTGGACCTTGGTTGAAAAAACTAAGGAAACATCTGTTATTGGAGTAAAATGGGTCTTCAGAAATAAGTGTAATGAAAAAGGAATCATTGTTATAAAGAAAGCTAGATTAGTTGATAACGACTATAATCAACAAGAAGGAATATACTATGAATAAACATATGATCCAGTATCTAGATTTGAATCTGTTCGTATTTTACTTGTCTTTGCAACATTCTTTAATTTCAAACTTTTTCAAATGGATGTGGAATGTGTTTTCCGTAATAGTTATGTTCAAGAGGATGTTTTTGTTGAACAAAATCCTAGATTTGAAGATAAAAAACATCCTGATCATGTTTTTAGACTTACCAAAGCTTTTTATGGCCTTAATCAAGCCCCTCGAGCTTGGTATGATAGACTTACATGATTTTTTCTTCAAAATAACTATGTTAAGGGAAAATCAGATCCATCCCTTTTCATAAATAAAGACAAGAAATTTTTTTTGATTGTCCAAATCTATGTTGATGACATTATATTTGGTTCAACTCAGCAATCATTAACTGATTCCTTTTAGGATCTAATGAAATCTGAGTTTGAAATGAGTATGATGGGTGAGTTAACATTTTTCCTTGGTTTTCAAATTTTCTCAAAAACCAGAAAGAATCTATATATCTCAACATAATAATATTAAAGATTTTCTTAAAAATTATTGATATGACAACACTAAAAGTATAAGTACTAACATTGGTACCTCAAAATACACTTGATCTTGATGATGCTGGGAAACTAGTAGATCAAACATCTTTTAGATGTATGATAGGAAGTCTACTTTACTTGACAGTTAGTTGTCCAGAATTAATGATTTCAGTATGCTTATGTGCAAGATATCAATCAAATCCTAAGGAATCTCACTTAAAGGCAGTGAAAATAATTTTTCACTCCATAAAGGGAACCATGGATTTAGGACAATTTTATACTTATAGAAATGATTTTGTTTTAAAAAGTTTTTTGGATGTTGAATTTGGTGGATGTAGAATGGATAGAAAGAGTACATACGGAACTTTTCATTTCATAAGAGATTAATTAGTTTCTTGGTCTTGCAAGAAAAAAAACTCAGTAGCACTTTCCACTACTGAAGCTGAATATGTAGCAGTTGGAAGTTGTTGTGCTCAAGTGTTGTTGATACAACACACACTCAGAGACTAAGGATTGAATTTTACCAAAACACAAATTTTGTGTGATAATATAAGTTTCATTGACCTTAGTAAAAATAAGGAACATCACTCTCGTGAAAAGCACATAGATATTTTGCATCACTTTCTTAGGGATCACACACAAAAAGGAGATATCATTCTTTATTTTATCAAAACACAAGATCAAATCGCTGATATTTTCAAAAAATATTTAACCTATGATAGATTTGAATAAATTAAATAGAAGTTAGGAATGCTAACTTTAAGATAATTATCCTCATTAACTTCATGTTGAACCAGTATCCTTATAGTAATAAACTCATTTTCATAGGAGGAGTACATTTGTTTGAAGTTTTCAAATTTTTCGTAATGAAGTTTTCAAAAAAATTCGTAATGAAGTTTTCAAATTTTTTCATAATGAAGTTTTCTACATTTCTTATTTTGAAGTTTTTCATATTTTTTGTAATGATTTTTTTTTCATATTTTTCACAAAGGAAATTTTAGTACTAAAAATTTTTGTAATGGAAATTTTAGAACTTAAAATTTTCGTAATGGAATTTTTGTACTTAAAATTTTCGTAGTGAAGTTTTTTGTGATAAAGATTTTCGTAATGAAGATTTTCATAATGACAATTTTTGTAATGAAAATTTTCTTAATAAATATCTATGTACTCAATTTTTTTCCTTTTTATGTTTTTTGTGGAATCTAAAGTCCTTCAACAAGAATTTTCCTCAATACGAGTAATTCTCATGACAATCCAAAAGGTATGTTTCTTTCTTGTGTTTTCATAACAACTTTTTACATGATATTATTTTCTTTTGTTTTTAAAATATCTCGGATTCTAGCTTCCTTAAATCCGATTTCATTTCCTTTAAAAACATCAAAATATAGGATCCTACCAAATTTTCCTTATGGCTATTATTTTAACCATCAGATCAGATCAGAAGAATTCTTATCCATTGGATTGAAATGGAAAGATGAATTGTCACTCTAACACCTATAAAAGGGGACCCTGATGGTCGTCCCACATCGGTTTTCAAAGCATGTGCGTGTCGATTCTCTATTCCTCTACATAATCCCATTCCGAATTCTTCTGAAGTCCTCAAGTCCGAATGTATGTAGAAGTTCCTTGTCAAAAAATGTCTACTGTCAAGAAAATTTCACAGTGTAAAATATACAGGGAGAGGTTGGTACATCCAAACTTCTTCAATAAGTATTACTCTATTATCTCAAAGAACATAAAGCTCAATGGATGGGAAAGTGTAGCTATTTCAAAGATAGGAGCTCAAGATGTTGTGTATCTGGATTTGTATATAGAATTTTATGAATCAGTTTGCTTATTTAAGGAAGAAGATAGAGAAAAATTTTCCTTCAAGAGTTATGGAAAGACATATAAACACTCTTATACCAAGGCTGCTAGCATGGTAGGGCTATCTTATGAAGGGGAGGAAGAAATTTTCTCCCACAAGCTTCCAGATGTTCAAGGGAGCCTCGTAAAGGTGGAGGCTATAGAATGCCTTGGACTTTCTGATGTCAAGACTTCAAAGATTGGCCATCTATCTACCAACAATCAGATTCTACAGTTATGGGTTCAAGGCCTTATTGTATAGAGAAAGGGTGACAAGGACACTCTTAAGAAAAGTGATATGTATATCTAAGATTTTTTGGTAAATCAAGGAAAATAAATCTTTCAAGATCCCCTACATTTCCAAGATGAGGAATTAAAAAGTAATGCTAATCAGTGATGTAATCCTCAATAGGATGAAAGTAGGGTTTTCTAAGGAGTCAGGTGTGTTTTATGATCTACCTTAGGATGAGGTTTAAGCAGTTCTGAAAAATGTTGAAGAAGCTGAACCTTCAATGAAAGCTAGAAAGAAGAGGAAATTAAAGGAAGTTGAAGCAACAGAGAAATCCCCTAAGACCAAAGAAGTTCAATCCACACCTCCAAATCCTAAAAAACATAAATCTTATCTAGATGAAGTGGTTTCCAAATAGAGAGTGTATAAGCAAAATAGGAATTAAGGGGAGCCACAGTTTTTCTTGGACCCTGCAGAGGCCAAATCACTGAAAGAAAAATATACTTATGAGAATGAGAAGTAGGCCAAATAGAAGAAGCTCAAGAAGGAAATGTCTGAGGCGGAGATTGTGCAATCTATTTTGAAGGCTACTGATGTAGAATCCGAGAATATCCCAGTGCTGAATTCTTTTCAGGTGGAACTATTACCTGAGACTCCGGGTACGATTTTTATTAATTTGTAAAAACCACAAGAGAATATTGTGGAAAAGAAGAAAGCTGCAGAAGAAGTACAAAAAGATGATACTAGTGGTGGCTCTGATGATGTGATTAAGCAAGTTGAACATTATCATGAAAAGGAAAGTTATTCTGAAAATTTTTCACTCTGGACTTCTCAAGCTGGATCTATGAAACATGAAACTTCTGAAATGGATGAGAAAGTAGAAGAGGAAGTAAACACGTTATCTATGGAAGGGAGTCATAATCATGATTTCATTCTTCCTGAAGACATTGAGGCATGAGCTGAATTAGAGAAAATTGATGATGATAAAATTGTACATTTATCTGAAAGTGAGCATGAATCTCTAGATGAAGAGGCCATTCCGAAAATCAACAAAGGCAAACAAGTGGTTGTCAATACTCCATCCAAATATATTCTAAGGAATAAGGAAGATGTTGGATCCTCTAAGAGGAAGTTGGTATAACTAGAGGAAGAACCATCTCCAAGCAAGATATCAGATTCAGAGTCATCAGCTTTAGGACATGATTTTTTTGTTCAGTCCCTAAAAAAGCTTGTGTACACCATTCTGATCTTTCCAAAAATTGATTCTAGATGCCAGATGCTCAAGCACAACATGAATCAGAAAATAGACATCGTATCCATGGTGATGGATAGGTGTGTTAAGATTGAGGCTGAACACAAGAATTTCTTTAACAATTATGAAGCCCATAGAAAATCTTGCAAGAAGATGACCAACTGGTTGAAGAAAATTATTGTAGATTTGAGAGAGATTGACCAATTTTAATAAGATTTCAAGGAAGCTTTTGATACTAAAGACTCCAAAATCAAGGATCTTACAGATAGCTTTGAGAAAAAGATAACTCTTGAGCAGGATGTTCGGATTCAGGATGTCAAAGACCTGAATGGGAAGTTGAATTTTGTTGTCCAAAGTTGGAAAACAGAGAGGGATATTCAGATTGAGATTCAAGAAAAGAAAGAGAAGAAAGATGACCTTCTGAAGGCTCAGGAAGAGGCCCTGAAGTCTCAAAAGGATAGGATCACAACCTTAGAAAAGCAAGCATAGGAGGATAACACAGAGCTGAAAAATCTGAAGACAATCATGAATAAGCTGATGCCCAAGGAAAAAGAAATAAAATATACCAAAATCCGATCTTTTGTTGTATTTTTTCCTTGTACTAATTCTTCCAATCGTAATGAAATTATGGTTTCTTGTTTTGTTTGGATGTCTATACTAATATTTCAGGTTCCATATTTTTTTCCATTCCCTCAAAATCTTTTTGAAAATCACAAAGGGGGAGAAGGAAAAAGAATTCTAAAGGGGAGAAGGAAAAATATTTATAAGTAAGTAAGAAATATCCCTAATTAAGGGGGATTTTATTTAAGGGGGAGTGCTCATTATGAAGATTTCCACATTCAAATGAAAATTCTCATTCCGGAAATCTAGAATACGATCCTTAGTGTTCCAAAGCCTAAGGGGGAGTTAGTCGTATTCGACATTGTCCATGAACAAAATGAGATAAGTTTTATTTGAAAAGTTTAGTAAAATATTTTCTAAGTACTTATATTTTTTTTAAGGATGTTCGTGCTTTCAAAAAAGGGGAAGATTGTTGATTAAATAAGGTTTTACTTATGACTTTTGAATTCCTTCATACTTGGGGGAGATTGTTAAGACAATAAGGTTTCCTTATGACTTTATCATTCCTTCTTGTTTTGAAAATCACAAACACCTTATCCTATGGAAAATATAGTTTTTCCATGTGTTTTACTTCTATAAGGGAAATTTCCTACCTTAAGAAAATTAATCCTTAACTTGTTTTCATCACTTATATCATATTTTCACTAAGTGAAAAATTTGGATTGAAACCAAAACCTTGGAATCTTATAATTACCTAGATATGAAGCATTCCATTTTAGGATCCGAATTATCAGAATTCTCGTTACGAACTCTTCTGAGTTCTGACTCCGAATTCTAAATCGGAATTATGGTTATGAACTTCTATGAGTTCTAACTCTGAATTCTGAATATGAATTCTGGTTACAAAATTCTCTGAGTTCTAACTCCAAATTCTGAATCATAATTCTGGTTACAAACTTCTCTGAGTTCTAACTCCGAATTCTGAATACAAATTCTGGATATGAACTTCTTTGATTCCTAACTCTGGTTTTTGAATATGGATTCTGGATAAGAATTTATCTATGTTCTAGCTCTGGTGTTTTCTGAAATTAGTCTATGAACTCTTATGAGTTCTGACTCTGAATTCTCATGAACACCGACTCCGAACATTGTATGTTCAGGTTCCGAATACTTGTGAATCCAGATTCAGAATTTCATTGAAATCCAGAATCTGGAATTTTATGGAATTCAGGTTCCGAATTCCTACAAAACAGAATCCTAATATCCTTATACTATAGTCTCTGAATTCATTTTTGGTTACAATCCAAACGTTCATATTTAGTTACATTACAAATATCATATTTTGGTTATGCTTACACTTTTTTAGTTATAAAACAATGTCGTGCTTTCAGTTACTCACTAACCATTGTTTAAGTGACACATATACAGGTCCCTCTTAAATTCAAGGAAAAATATGTATGTTGGAAGAGGGAGCCGACCGTTGGAGTTGTGCCTATAAATAATAACTCATTTGAAAGAGCTCATGACATTTGAGAACAACTTTGACAACTGTGCTTACATGTTGTGAAGTGATTTCTAGAAAGAGAGGCTCTTATAAACTCTTAGGCTTCGTTCAGAAAGTTTGAACAGATTGTTCAAACTTTTCATCGTGCAGATTTGATTCGCGTGACTCCGATTTTTGTTGTGAATAATCGAGGGCTTCCGAGGATAGGAAGATAGAGGTACTGACTATCTTGATGTTGAGTTCTTCCTTGCTGAGGAAGACAGAGGTGTTGAATACCAGATAGTTTAGGGCATGCGGGGATAGCAATACAGACTCCGATATTCGTATTCAGGGCTTACCCTAGTGTGGTTAAGACATACTTTCTTGGAATTTTAAGTCAAGGGACCTTTATCCAAGGTTTTTGGATACCGTTCTCTTTTGTTTAAAGACTTACTACTTTTTACATTCTTTGTTAAAAGTTTTCTTCTACATTTTTATTGTTGAGGAAAGTATAACTATCTTATACATACTTATACTTGTACTCTGATTAAGTTAGATTCAATACACACTAAGGTAGAATCTTAGTTGTTATAAACTTTTTTTATGTTTTATTTCTGGAATCACTTTTCCAGAATCAAGAAATTTATTAGAACTTAGAGGTGTTGTGAATTTTGGTTATGAAAAATTTCCTTAAGGATTTTTTTAAAGTATATAATTTACCCCCATTGTATTTGAGCATATCATCTTTATAAATTTGATCCTACATTTGGTATTATAGAGTATATCATACTCACATACCATCTCAACAGAGAGATCCAAACTCGAGACATAATACGCACACTGTAAACTGAATGAAATCAAACCAAACATCAACCATAGCCATTAAGGTTCGATAAGGAGGGAATTCCCACCAAGAAATCCCTAGAAATAGAAATGGAAGAATAAGAGGAGGAGAAAAATGGACAAAACCCTGACAACATACCTTATAACTTTGATGATACATCCTTGTAGAAGGAGGATCCAAGGATAGGGGGTTTTGGGACCACTTAGTGCACCAAAAATGAGCCAAGGTAAGGGGGATTGATTTGGGTATAAATGAAGGGAGAGAGATTTTGGAATTCCAACTTTTTAATGATCTCATAAAATCACATAGTTTGGCTGCACAACTAACCAAAGTGTGTTCAAACCATGTACGAGCTACTTGGAAGGAGGGTCACCACGCAAGGCATGGTCGTACAGTTTGCAAACTATGTTCCAACTATGCCAAACACCACTTCCCAAAACTAAGACCCAACTACATAGTTTCAACATAGTTTCCAATACCATGAACAACTTGTGTGCCTCACCACTAGACACAAAAAATCCACGTAGTAACCTGAAAAAATCATCACGGTTTAATCAAACCCTTTGATAACCGTGTATCAGCCAAAAACTCACCCAGGACTTAAAAAATATAAATAATTTAAATTGGGGCTCAACCCCAACCTCAACAAAATATATCTAAAGCTATGGAAAGCATAAAATAAATGAATTCCAAAGGTGTGTGTGCGGGTATTCTCCTCACAAAATACTCTTTCTTCCCCCATAATGTCACCCATCCTAATGATCAATAAAACCCGATTCCTTACTAGATAAAAATACATAGAAAAAGAGGACCTCAGGGGGAACTTTCTCTCCACTAGTCACACCCGACTGATTATAGAGAAAACTAGTACATGAAGGATAATGAGATAACAACATAGGGTTCTCTATATCACAATAACATGACTAGAATATACATTTTAAGACTCCCAACACCAGATGTAACTCCAAAGTAAACCAAAAAAACCCTAACAAAAGGGGGATACCAATGAAAAAAATCATGAACTAAATAAAAAACATAAAAAAAATTACAAGCATCAATTCCCAGAAACCATCACAAAAGAAAATTAGAAACCAATTCACCGAAGACTGATCTCTCAAAGATCCACATCCACATCACAATGACGAGGTTACAGGATATTATTAACACAATGTTTCTTATATAGATAAAAGGAACTCACAACAAGAAGGAAAAATTACAAAAAGAAGATTAAATTGACTCAAATAAAACAAATGGATATGAAAACTAGACAAATTCTCCCCAAACACCCCAGGCGATTCCTGACTGTGTGTGATCTCCACTCCGGGGCCTATGATTGGAGACCTAATGTTTGAAGCTTATCCTAACTTGTTGTTAGGCACTAACATCATTCGATCAAGGGTTCTTATTTGATAAAATCATCCACATGACCAAGATAACTACAATGATGATAGGACTTTGGAGGATTCCTACATGTCTGGTTAAAATGCTGTTCGGCCCACCCTAGTGGCACACAAGAGAACTGTTTCATGACTTAGAAACCGGAATCTGTGATGGAAATTTTTTAGAAATAGGTTCTTCTGGAACACCCTTATCACTATATGTGTAACCTTCTCAAGATCCAAACATTAGTGACTACACCTTCAGTAACACCTCCGCTAAAAATGCATCATTCACCAACTTCTCAATATAGGTTTCACCGAATGAGAGCACATTCCCCGCAATCTATAGACGAAGACACCAAATGAAAATAGGAGCTTTCAATTGATCCTCTAACACTGCCTCGAGAGAGAAGGAAACCGACTCTTTAAAATGGTCAGCATAAGATTTCAGTGGTCATTGTCCCTTCCGAACATCTCATAGCTCTACCACCTTTATTTTCGTCACCTCCATGGGTATGAATGTTTGAATGAAGGTGGTTTTAAGGATTTCACAAGTCATCACAAATTGAAATGATGATGAGACAGACTTCTTATACTGGTCCAAATATGGATCCTATAACAAACCCAAAACAACATGCACTCTCACTACTTTTGGAGTCCCCAAAAATATAAATACACTCTCGAATTCCTTGATCTACCCCACTTTCATTAGTGAACCTTAATCGCGATGATTGATAAGAAAAATAATGAGGCACCAGAAATTGGGAAAGACTCATTAGTAATTATGGTTACCCTTCTTGGTGGAATATTCTATGTAGAATAAGAAACACAAAACCCAAAATCAAATTCAATCAGAAACACAATAAAAAGGTACATATCTAGACAAAATGAAATACTTACAGTCTATATACATACAAGAATAACCATAAAAACCCTAATAAAAAATCAAAATTTCCATTAATTTTCTAAATTGCTTTATTCCAGGGCTCTTTTAAAAAAACTAAAACCCATTCCAAAAAAACACACTTTACAAAAGTTAACTTGTGAAATCCTTTTAACATTTATATATTTGTTCACTCCACATCCATTTATACTATCCATGCACATGTGCTAATATTAAAACTCCACAAATAACTACACATGTTAGATAATTCACAGGTAATATTGTGGGTCACACAATCCATTTCTTCATTAAACTCATACAATTACCAAATTTCCAATCCAAAACCATTTGGGAGAAATCATTTCAATTTTCATAAACTGCTCATATTTTTTAAAATCCAATTTCCAACAAATGAAACCTGAAAAGAAAACAACTTGTAAAAAACCACTGAAATTAGGAACTAGTTTCTCTATCTGACTTAGAAATATGGTAGTGGTCCACTCCCCAATAAGAATCAACACTAAGAGAACCTTGAACTATCCATTCAGACTCCACATGGGTCACTACTTCATGTGTTATCACACCATGTAACCGAATCGCCTCCATTTTCAGTCCACAATCCAAAACAACAACAAAAAAGTCAAATTCCCAATTCCCAAACAACCCTTGGAAACTCAGGCCTCGTTATGAGTGGAGGTGATCTGACACCAACCCACAAACTTCTTCCTGGGCCCCAACAATCCTAGTCTCCAATCTGCCTAACACCCCAAATAACAAAGGGCCTCTTGTGATACCATTTTTCTAGAACTAAGCAATGATTCCATCCAACATGACATCCGGCCCAGTACATGGCATGGCCCAAAGGGAATTCTTGATCCCCACAGCTTGTAAAATAGTTTCTGGCATCAAAAAAAATTACTATGGGAGAAATGTTTTCCAAATAAACCAAAATCAAACAATAATAAACTGAATGAGTAGAAGAAGCCAAAATAACTGAACAATAATAAATATATAAACTGATATAGATACAACAAATGAAAAGTTAAAATAAAACACAACAACTAAATTATAAAAAGAAAAAACGTAAATGAGACCAAAGGCAACTCAATCTCATTGTAACCTTGTTATCATCACCGTCTAAAAGACTAAAATTCTCTAAATATGAGCATAGGAACCATAATATTGAACCTACAAAATATCTTGGGCCTAATAACTATGAAAGGTACAAGTAGGGTGTGATCTTAAAATCTCAGTAGGTAATCACTAGAGAATCCATTAATTTTATTTCCCAAAATAGCCTAAAAACTATTTTTTGGAATAAAACTATAAAAATAGTTTTTTCATTTTATTAAATAAACATATCTTTCACTTTTTAAATGTCAACACACACCCCTTTCTATTTTTAAAATATATTACAATTTAAATCCAAAACCACAATACCAAATCCAAAACAATGCAATAACAAGTCAAGATGAAAAAAATAAGCAATGTAAATTTCAAAATAAGTGTAGCAGAAAATAATCAAGAAAATACATATATAAAACCATGGGAATTTCCTAAAAATCCCTTGAGTGATCCCTATGTGTACTCTAGTTGGACTCACCTTCCATCATATAGTGTATGTCCATTGTCAATAACCAACTGAAGGCTCTAAACTTTCCTCCCGAGTGGCATGTACCTCTTAGTCTCTATACATACAAGTGGTTTCAACCCATCTAATCAAGTTCAACAAGTAACTATCACTTGAACCTCTAAAAGAAACCCAACAAACCCAAGCTAATAGTACATTGTGTAAGAAAGAGACCCTCACACGTGTGACTCACCATACCTACTGTCACTGCACTGGCCTATCCCAAAAACTTACACCACCTAAATGACAACCCATACAGGGAAATCATATGTAGGGGTGACCATTATACAAAAAATCATTCAAAAGTGCCAATCGAGCCAAAAAATCACTTGGTCATATAAAACATTTATAAAAAAACAATAAAAAATTCAAACTGGGTATTATCACTTTCAAAATCACATTTCATTTTCAAAACTACATGAAGTGCCAACTGGGACTTAGACCGAGTATATTTAAAATACACTTGAAAGTAATTTCCAAACCATTTATAAAATAATATAAAACCCCACATTTAAATATATACAATTTTAAACAAGAATTTACTTTTCATGTTCACTTCCATTTCTCATTCCATTTAAAACTAAGATGAAAATACACCATACATTTAAAGATTTCAAATGAGATTTCATTCTATTTAGAAACCAGCCATAATTTTTAAAGTACAAAATGGGCCGTAACAAGGAGCATAATATTGAAAACCACCAAAAGAATATGAACCATTTTGGAAAACATATAGTCTCAAATAGAATTGAGAAGAGGAGGAGGAGGAATAAAGGTTGAGATTTTTGAAAACCAATATATCATTATTAGAAGGATTTACCAAGATCATAGTTATTTTTGTGCCCGCCCATATGTTCACTCCATGTAGACATGGAAATTCTCACATCAAATGGAACATTCTTTGAAAAGAAAAGAACATCCCAAAACCATTTTCCTAAGGTCACCATTCACAACACCACCACACTCAATGTATTTAAACAAGCAATAAATCACAAATGGGTTTTCACTCAGGGATAACTAAATCATCAAATTCAAGCCACCCAAAACATTTCCAAATACTAAAAAATCCCTAAAGAAACCCAAATAACTTTAAAACATTAATTGGAGTTTAATAGAACACCTTATGTGAAAATATACATAGGAATATGTAAGAAAACCCCTGTGAAAACAATTTCACACAAAGCTTCCATAATAAAACACCAAATCAATTTATGACACCACAATAAAAACAACATTATGAAATTTTTAGGAAACTAAAGGAAAACTCAAGCATCAATGAAATGTTCTAGAAATGAAAATAATTGAATTGCCTACCTAAATGGAGTGGGAATTCATTGCAACATTTGGAGAAGAGATATCCAAGATGGATACATAATCCTCACAACCTAACATTCAAGAAATAGAACCAAACATTAACACTATCCATTAGGGTTCATTCAAGAGGGACCTCCACTAATAAAACACAATAAATCCAAAGTGGATAAGGAGAAGAGGAGAATAATGGAAAAACACTAAAAATATAGATTGGAACTTTGTAGATACATCTATGAAGTATGAGAAACCAATGATATGGGGTTTTGGGACCCGTTCATGGGAAGAAAAACAACCCAAGGGAAGGGGTATCAATTTGGGATAAAAATGGGAGAAAAGAGATTTTTGAATTCTAAAATTTTTATTGACCTAGAAATTTTTCATGGTCTGGCTCAGTGGTTTACCAAACCATGCGCCAACTGTGCGTGATCTAATTGGAAAGAGGGGAACCACACACAGCATGGAAACATGGTTTCCAAAACTTGTGTCATCTTTGATAAACCCCACTACCAAAAATGAGAACCAAACTAAAGATTTTCCACATGGTTTCCCAAAGTGTTCACAACTTGTGTGTCTCACCACTAGACACTAAAAAAATATACACAATTTCCTGGGTAATGACGTATGGTTTAATAAAACTATTTTCTAACAGTGCATAGGCAAAAAGGTCACCTGAAAATTCTAAAATTCAAAAAATTAAACTGAAGCTCAACCTAAACCTCAACCCAAAAGATCCAGATCCCAAAATAGAATATAATAAAGTAATTTCAATGTTAAAGTTGTGATAGCTCATGTTAGGGGTGACCTAGCTTGGCATATCGACACACCATTCCACATGTGGGACTTGCATATTGCTATAATATCGCACCTAGCAGCCGGGAAGTTAGTCCATATCATGAATTAAAGGGGATAACTACACATACTATGGTATAATAGTGAGTATAAATAACCACACATTCACTCATTAATAGATTATAGGAGTATAGTTATCCTTATTTACACTCATTCACAGTATTTTTATGCCAAGATAACTAAAAATAAATTGAACCTCAATGTCATTATCTCATGATCTATAAATATTTAACCAGCGCATTAGAGGGATATATATGAACCCATATAAATTATAATGTAATAACATATGCATGTGTGCAGAAAAAAAGAAATCACATATAACATTTTAAGAACCCATATAAATAAATGGAGTATCTTAACATTACTGAATGACATCACATGAAATAACCTCAAGAGTTTGGTCAGTTAATACCCAAAATTTAATCACAAAAAAGAGTACTTCATAAAGACATATAGAGTGTTATTCATGAAATATTACTCAAAAAGAGTTAAATATTGTTTAATATTGAGTAAAATGTATGATAAATTATTAAAATATATTTCATAAAAAAATATCCTTTTTGTAAAAAGAAGAAGATACGAGTCACATTCAAAAATATTATTCAATAAAGTAACATGGAAACATTTTTAAAATTACATTGTAAACGAAATTTCAATAATGAATCCCTAAAAATGATGTAAAGGTCCTCTAGATGAAATGTGTAGTGGAGGATAAAATAATTGAATATGTAAATTAAACAACTCAATTATTTTTAAAGACCTTTATTGAAACCCATATTGTAACACCCTGACCCCAGCTACCCAGAGTCGGTGCATTACTTCGTAACATTGGCCTGATCACAAAAGATCAAGTCTCGAAAGACCGATTAGTTTAGTAGCCTTGGAAACACTAGATACATTCGTAAACGTTACATTACATCATAAAGTGAAAAACTACAATAAAAAAGTCTCCATAGTCCACACTCATATCCTCTTCTGACAATCCCTGCAGGTCATTCAGAAAAATACTTCTTCACATCCTGGAAAATATTAAAACATTGAAAGGGGTGAGCTCAGATGCTCAGTAAGGATAACAATATTGCGGAAGTTTTCATAAATAAACATTAACATTTAAGGCAATGTATAACTAAAACAAAAGCCTTTTTAAACTTGAACTTCAGTATAATATGGTAAAATAAAATTAAATGATGCCATTTACCTACTCACATGGATATTCTACTAGTCGAATAATCACATGCAATATCAATAACCACTTTCATAATGAGGGAATGTATAATGCCAGAAATTCTGAAACATTTTGTCAAGGCCTCGGCCAAGACGTCTAAAATGATTAAGGCCTCGGCCAAAACCATAAATCAAATTGGGAAAGGGACTCGTCCAATTCCACGTCTAGTTGTCTCATGAGACCTACCGATGCATCGAGGAGCTATAGCGGGCTCTACCCGTCACTTATTAAGTCCAATACATTCCTCATATGAATAGGTTTAAACATATCATAAACCACAACATAATCGTATCACATAAAACATGAATAAAGGAAACATAACATTTCCACATTTCAATCACAAGATATCAATACAACACACTGATATAATAAAAACTCTTTCCAAACCATTTTCAATACCAAAATAAAAGAAAGTTAAATCTTTGTATTTATTTTTCATTAAAAAAAAGTGATGGCTTGTAGAGGAAGCCGAAACTCAAATAATGGTCACGGCAGTGGAGAAGTCATTGTCGCCGCATATGTACGGAAAGAAAAACATTCCCTTTTTGTCGTTTAGTAAAACGCTTCGTATAAAAAAAGATTCCTTTTGAATAAACATAAAAGTCAAAGGGGTTTATAAACCGTATAAAAGAAAGTTGTGTATAAAACCAAATATGCCTCAATGAAAGGAGATTGAGACGAAGTCCTTAAAAAGATCATTTTTAAAATAAAATAGATCTATTATGTGTATTCACTATAGGTACACATATAAAAAGTAAATATACAAAATAGGACATAATAATATCATGAAATAATTTGAATGTAGGAGATTAACCCAAAGAATGGAAGTTGGGTTAAGAAATTCCCTTACAAAGATCATTTTTAAAATAAAATAAATCTATTATGTGTATTCACTATAATTACACATAAATAAAGTACAAATACAAGATAGGACATAATAATATCATTACATAATTTGAAAGTAGGAGATTAACCCAAAGAATGGAAATTGGGTTAAGAAGTTCCCTTACAAAGATCATTTTTTTTAAATAAAATATATCTATTATGTGTATTCACTATAAGTACACATAAATAAAGTAAAAATACAAAATAGGACATAATAATATCATTACATAATTTGAAAGTAGGAGATTAACCCAAAGAATAGAAATTGGGTTAAGAAGTTCCCTTACCTCGTGTCTGACTTGACTCAACCGTTCTTTAACCTCCTGATTAATAAACTAGAGTTAATATATACCTTATTAAGAACCATTTTTAATTTCATTATCCTTTTTATATCACTTATTACAACGTTATGAACATTATGTAATTATTTAAGTTAATAACGGTCGTTTAGTCGATCTTTGGTACTTGAGTCAACAATAAACTTCTTATAATTAAAAGTTGTTTATGTGGTAGAATATCCATTATCTCCAGAATTATATTCATGATTTAGATTTCATATATGTCATATATATCCAGTATATACATTCATTTATTACGTAACATTTAGAGGTAAGAAATGAAATGCACCGTTCAAGGAGACGGTAAGCCGTACGTACGCATGAACGCTACTTTCATTTCTATTTCGTATTTAATAGAATGAAATCATAATGATATAAATGTATAATATAATTCCAGTATAATATAGTGTATAATACCATTTACTCCATCCTTTATACATCCCACATATGGCATTAACGATTCAAATCACTTTGAGGGGGCGGTAGTCCGCACTTCCTAAAATGAAATTATCGCGTTTTACCCATAATGGAAATCGTAAAGTATGCCATAAATGAGAAATACAGAAGCATAAGTAAAACATAAACATGTTATATATCATATATAAATATAGTTACATCTTAATTGCCACCTTTGAAGGTGTTATATGAGTGTTGAACAATCATCGTTTCGTGAGGCAGAAGTTTTCCTTCCACAGAAACCGTATGTTCTTTAACCATTAGATGTTGGTGTGTGTAAGTGTATCTAGAATAATTATTATAACAACATCCTAGTATATTTAGGATACTGGTGTTGTTACAAAAGAAATGAATAAAAAGAGTTTAGGGGGTTGGAGAAGAAAAATAAAACAAAACAACATTAGAGAAGACATTACCTCAAAATCGGATAACTCTTTTTGATTTGATCCAAAGGCTTCCTTGGTAAGAGTTCTGCCCAAAATGAGTCTTCTAGGAGTAAGAGGGGGAAGTTGGGAGAGTATTTGGGCAGAGTTTGGCCGAGCCAAATGGCTTGAAAGTGTGAATGAGGTGGTAGAGGTGGGGGCCTTTTATAAGTGGAGAGGAGGGGCACTTTTGGAAAGTAATAAAATGTTACTTTATTATACAATGATTTTCGGATTCTAAAGGTCCCACACTTATATAATTCGAGGATAGTGTGATAAGGGTTCGAAATATACTCATCCAATAGGTTTTTGACAAGTGTAAGACTTGTATATTACATTATCTTTCCATTTTATTTAAACCGTTAAATAATGAGGTCATCGCTGCATCATCATGATGTCATAAATAATTTAATTTATTTAATGTCTAAAAATTATAAAAAAAATACTATTATGTAGGAAATATTTTTACATTTCTAATGAATATTTATAGTCAAAATTTGGACTTGTGTAACCCCACTTAAAAACTGTTTTAGTAAAACAACTCATGTTTGTGTCAATTTAATTTTAACATTATATAAATATATATTAATGTCATTTTCCAGCCAAAGTGGCTCCATGGGGTCCCCAAGTTGACCCATGGGTTGTCGTGGTCGGCCATGACTCATACAATAGGAGTAGGAAAAGTGTCAAGCTCATCTCATATTATTAAAACATTATTTTTACCTTAAACTACACTAATTACCTCTAATTGCGATTAAGAACTTAAAAGTTACTATTCACCAAAAAATATTTTAATCTCATTGAACCACATTTTACTTCTTAATGACAACCATGTATGTCGGATTTTTGAAAATCAAATCACAGAAGTGGTAATATTTCATTTTAACGAAAAATCAGTTTTTAACAACCACTTAGTGGTTTCACTATTCATCAAAAATTGAAGTTTTTCAGAATAAGGCCAAAATTTCACCTTAAGCTATAATTGATATTCCGAATTCAAAAATGATTTCTATTTTACAAAATTCCAAACATATAAGTTTCATTAATTAATTTTATAATTAATTCCCGCTGTTACAACAAATAGCTTGTTTTTAAGAAACAATTTATATCAAAATATTGGCAATTGTTTATCTCCAATTTCAATGTTAAATTAATTCTAATGACCACCATTGGATAAAATGGTAAAAATATATTCTAATTATACTTTAAAACCACTAAATAGTATAATTTATCACTATAAATTATTTTGATTAAAAAAGTTGTTTTAAAGTATTTTTCACTATTCATAAAAAATTAGTAGTTCTCAGAAAAATACCAAAAATTCAACATAGGCTAATTTCAGTATTCCGAATCCAAAAATGAAGTCCATTTTGATAAATAAAATTTATAAAATTTCAAAAAGTAGGTATTACTATTCACAACGGCTAGTTTAATTAGTTGTGGTGTGTGTTAGAGCTCGAGGTTGCCTACAACACACGCTATTGCATTATTGAATGAGAAGCGTATCGTGGAAGCTCGGGGTGTTACATTCTCCCCTCCAATAAATTGCATCCTCGCAATTTGAAATTTTTTCTTTGAATGTAAAAGGTTGAAAATAGAAAATACCTTTGTGGAAAACCCACATCGGAAATAAGATTAATAAAATTTAACCTTAATAAGAGGGAAAGGGAAATGAAAGAGTCACCACCCAATTATTATCTCGATTAGTAGAAAATTGGTGGCAATTATAGACATATAATTGGTGGGAAAACGTAAATATTTGTAGGGAGTGATTGAGGTCATCAATCACAATCAACTGTAAAATGTAGGGCCTCAAAGCCTTCAATCTATGTTGATTTAAAATATCATCAGTTCAACAAGACATAAGGAATTAGGATAACACATTTTTTTGTTTTAATATCCCTTTACTAAAGTTTATGAATTAATTTATTCATTGAATAAGAGATAGGTATATATATTTATGCTTGACAATTAGAGTTTCAACTTTCAACTCATCTTTTACTCAAAAAGATAATAGAACTCAAAAATATTATACTTATCCTAATTGTATAAGGTTCCAAATGTTAACACATACCATTTAGATTAGTAAAATTATTTTGTAACAACCAGGGACTTCCTGTAGGATAGTGGTAGGAAATAAAGGCCTATCGCATTATGGTTGTGGGTTCGATTCCTGCAGCTTTGTCTGACACGACGATTTATGCCCCACCCTGCAGGTTGTCCTTTTCCTAAAACTATAGTATTATAATATTCAAAAATAAACTTCATAAATTTTTTAACCTTAAACAATACTATCCAAAGATCAACTTAATCCACTCCAACCATTATAGTTATCCAAAATACCTCTGTCCAGACTTTCTCTAAAAGGTCTCTTAATTCCAAAATCAATTTATCAGATTCCCAAAACAAAGTAGAGTTTCTCTTATTGTCACATACTAAAAATATAATTACCTTCATCATATTAAAACTTTATTGAAATCAACAAGTACTACAGTACAATCCTTATATATATATCGCATTATTCTAATAACCAAAATATAATCCATGAGTCCAAAAGCACCAATACATTAGCTATTCTGCTTCAACTGTAGTAACAGCATAAGATTGTCCTTGATCCCTTGGCCTTTTCTGAGGTATGTTTCCCTGACGCTTAGGACATTCATTTGCATAATGACCCATTTCTCTACAATTGTAGCATTCAACTTTGATAGCCTCTTTCTTTCCCTTGCAATCACGATCCTGGTGACCTTTTTCTCCACATTTATAACAAACTCCCATTCCTTTTAGGCAAGTACCAGGGTGATTCTTCCCACAATTATCACATAATGGAAGATCCTTCTTTCCCTTTTCCCCTTTATCTGTCTCTTGTTCCACCGTTCTCTTCTTCTCTTACTTTACTTTGTTGTCATAAGACTTAGAGAATTCCTTTTCTGTCTTGATAGCACATGAGACAATATCTTCGTATGATGAGAAGAATTGTGATACTAAAGCTTGACGGAGAAATTGTTTTAACCCATCAAAGAAACGATCAATCTTACTCCTTGGGTTACATATATAATCGGCAGCATGCCTTGCTAACCTTGTAAAGTTATCCTCATACTTTGCGACATTCTCATCCTCCTTCTACCTCAGACTCAAAAATTGCCTTTCCATATCTGCTCGATGGTCACGAGGAAAGTATTTTTCTAAGAAAATCTCTTTGAACTCCCTCCATTCCATATTCGATACGTCATCATCTTCCTTTGTGTTTTGAATCAGCGACCACCACTGATCGGCATCTCCAGTGAGGCGGTAAACTTCCATGACAACCTTCTCCCTTTCGCTACTCCCCAAGGCATGGAATATTTTCTCTAAACAGTTTATCCATTGCTCAGACACTAACGGATTTGTACCCCCATTAAATGTCGGCGGTTGTTGCCTCATGAAGCGGTATAACATTGATCCTCCACGTTGCGGATCAGGGTGCTCTATATGAGTAAGGTTATTATTCATAACCTGAGTGAGTTGTCCCAGTATGGTAATAAGTTGATCAGCACCAGTTGTATCTCCAGATCCACAATAATTATCTTGAGTAGGAGGGAAATCCCTAAACGGAGTGCGTGCATTGATACGGTTTCCATTCCTTCCACTAGGCGCCATTTCTAAACAATGACATAAACTATATTAGTTTATGAATCAAAATACATAATTCCATAGTTGTAAAATATTTAACATAAATTGAACTATTTATGGATATAATCCATAATCATAAAAAGGTTTTATTTGAGGAAGTATATACTCATAACCGTTTATAGTGGTTTGTAAAGAAAATGGGAATTATCCTAAGCATATCCCCCGGCAGTGTCGTAACCAAGAGTGCAGCAAGGCCCGTTGTCGTGCACCAGTTCCCGTTTGAGTCTAGCTCAAAGCGGTGTTTTCAGGTTTTACCCCTAGGTACATCTGTGCCAGAGCCGCCTCTACCTGCTCGTATCCATACATGGATGTATTGCTCGGAAAACTCACAAAATCTCTATAATACTAAAATTCTAGGAAGTTTTTCTATACTAATCCTCAAAGTCTATCTTCGGGCTATGTGCTCTAATCAGAGTTTATCTAAATCTAGCTTCCAAGGTTAGTACTAAACTGCCTTTGATACCAACTGTAACGCCCCGAAGCCAGCTACCCAGAGTCGGTGCATTACTTCGTAACATTGGCATGATCACAAAAGATCAAGTCTCGAAAGGACGATTACTTTAGTAGCCTTGGAAACACTAGATACATTCGTAAACGTTACATTACATCATAAAGTGAAAAACTACAATAACAAAGTCTCCATAGTCCACACTCATATCCTCTTCTGACAATCCCTGCAGGTCATTCAGAAAAATACTTCTTCACATCCTGGAAAATATTAAAACATTGAAAGGGGTGAGCTCAGATGCTCAGTAAGGATACCAATATTGCAGAAGCTTTCATAAATAGAAATTAACTTTTAAGGCAATGTATAACTAAAACAAAAGCCTTTTTAAACTTGAACTTCAGCATAATATGGAAAAATAAAATTAAATGATTCGATTTACCTACTCACATGGATATTCTACTAGTCGAATAATCACATGCAATATCAATAACCACTTTCATAATGAGGGAATGTATAATTCCAGACATTCTGAAACATTTTGTCAAGGCCTCGGCCAAGACGTCAAAAATGATTAAGGCCTCGGCCAAAACCATAAATCAAATTGGGAAAGGGCCTCGACCAATTCCACGTCTAGTTGTCTCATGAGACCTACCGATGCATCGAGGAGCTATAGCGGGCTCCACTCGTCACTTATTAAGTCCAATACATTCCTCATATGAATAGGTTTAAATATATCATAAACCATAACATAATCGTATCACATAAAAAATGCATAAAGTAAACATAACGTTTCCACATTTCAATCACAAGATATCAATACAACACATTGATATAATAAAAACGCTTTCAAAACCATTTTCAATACCAAAATAAAAGAAAGTTAAAACTTTGTATTTATTTTTCATTAAAAAAAAGTGATGGCTTGTAGAGGAATCCGAAACTCAAATAATGGTCACGGCGGTGGAGAAGTCGTTGTCGCCGCATATGTACGGAAAGAAAAACATTCCCTTTTTGTCTTTTAGTAAAACTCTTCATATAAAAAAAGATTCCTTTTGAATAAACATAAAAGTCAAAGGGGTTTATACACCGTATAAAAGAAAGTTGTGTATAAAACCAAATATGCCTCAATGAAAGGAGATTGAGACGAAGTCCTTAAAAATATCATTTTTAAAATAAAAGAGATCTATTATGTGTATTCACTATAGGTACACATATAGAAAGTAAATATACAAAATAGGACATAATAATATCATGACATAATTTGAATGTAGGAGATTAACCCAAAGAATGGAAGTTGGGTTAAGAAATTCCCTTACAACGATCATTTTTAAAATAAAATAAATCTATTATGTGTATTCACTATAAGTACAAAAAAAGAAGGTACAAATACAAGATAGGACATAATAATATCATTACATAATTTGAAAGTAGGAGATTAACCCAAAGAATGGAAATTGGGTTAAGAAATTCCCTTACAAAGATCATTTTTTTTAAATAAAATAGATCTATTATGTGTATTCACTATAGGTACACATAAATAAAGTAAAAATACAAAATATGACATAATAATATCATGACATAATTTGAAAGTAGGAGATTAACCCAAAGAATAGAAATTGGGTTAAGAAGTTCCCTTACCTCGTGTCTGAATTGACTCAACCGTTCTTTAACCTCCTGAATAATAAACTAGAGTTAATATATACCTTATTAAAAACCATTTTTAATTTCATTATCCTTTTTCTATCACTTATTACAACATTATGAACATTATGTAATTATTTAAGTTAATAACAGTTATTTTGTCGATCTTTGGTACTTGAGTCAACAATAAACTTCTTATAATTACAAGTTGTTTATGTGGTAGAATATCCATTATCTCCAGAATTATATTCATGATTTAGATGTCATATATGTCATATATATCTAGTATATACATTCATTTATTACGTAACATTTAGAGGTAAGAAATGAAATGCACCGTTCATGGAGACGGTAAGCCGTACGTACGCATGAACGCTACTTTCATTTCTATTTCGTATTTAATGGAATGAAATCATAATGATATAAATGTATAATATACTTCCAGTATAATATAGTGTATAATACCATTTACTCCATCCTTTATACATCCCACATATGGCATTAACGATTCAAATCACTTTGAGGGGGCGGTAGTCCACACTTCCTAAAATGAAATTATCGCGTTTTACCCATAATGGAAATCATAAAGTATCCCATAAATGAGAAATACAGAAGCATAAGTAAAACATAAACAAATTATATATCATATATAAATATATTTACATCTTAATGGACACTTTTTAAGGTGTTATATGAGTGTTGAACAATCATCGTTTCGTGAGGCAGAAATTTTCCTTCCACAGAAACCGTATGTTCTTTAACCATTAGATGTAGGTGTGTGTAAGTGTAGCTCGAATACTTCTTATAACAACATCCTAGTATATTGAGAATACTGTTGTTGTTACAAAAGAAATGAATAAAAAGAGTTTAGGGGGTTGGGGAAGAAAAATAAAACAAAACAACATTAGAGAAGACATTACCTCAAAATCGGGTAACTCTTTTTGATTTGGGCCAAAGGCTTCCTTGGGAAGAGTTCTGCCCAAAGTGAGGATTCTAGGAGTAAGAGGGGGAAGTTGGGAGAGTATTTGTGCAGATTTTGGCCGAGCCAAATGGCTTGAATGTGTGAATGAGGTGGTATAGGTGGGGGCCTTTTATAAGTGGAGAGGAGGGGCACTTTTGGAAAGTAATAAAATGTTACTTTATTATACAATTATTTTCGGATTCTAAAGGTCCCACACTTATATAATTCGAGGCTAGGGTGATAAGGGTTCTAAATATACTCATCCAATAGGTTTTTGACAAGTGTATGCCTTGGATATTACATTATCTTTCTATATTATTTAAATCGTTAAATAATGAGGTCATCGCTGCATCATCATGATGTCATAGATAATTTAATATATTTAATGTTTGAAAATTATAAAAAAAAATACTATGATGTAGGAAATATTTTTATCTTTCTAATGAATATTTATAGTCAAAATTTGGTCTGGTGTAACCCCACTTAAAAACTGTTTTAGTAAAACAACTCATGTTTGTGTCAATTTAATTTTAACATTAAATAAATATATATTAATGTCATTTTCCAACCAAAGTGGCTCCATGGGGTCCCCAAGTTGACCCATGGGTTTTCTTGGTCGGACATGACTCATCCAATAGGATTAGGAAAAGTTTCAAGCTCATCTCATATTATTAAAACATTATTTTTTCCTTAAACTACACTAATTACCTCTAATCGCGATTAAGAACTTAAAAGTTACTATTCACCAAAAAATATTTTAATCTCATTGAACCACATTTTACTTCTTAATGACAACCATGTATGTCGTATTTTTGAAAATCAAATCACAGAAGTGGTAATATTTCATTTTAACGAAAAATCAGTTTTTAACAACCACTTAGTGGTTTCACTATTCATCAAAAATTGAAGTTTTTCAGAATAAGGACAAAATTTCACCATAAGCTATAATTGATATTCCGAATTAAAAAATGATGTCTATTTTTCAAAATTCCAAACATATAAGTTACATTAATTAATTTTATAATTAATTCCCGTCGTTACAACAAATAGCGTGTTTTTAAGAAACAATTTATATCAAAAGATTGGCAATTGTTTTTGTCCAATTTCAATGTTAAATTAATTCTAATGACCACCATTGGAAAAAATGGTAAAAATATATTATAATTATCCTTTAAAACCTCTAAATAGTATAATTTATCACTATAAATAATTTTGATTAAAAAAGTTGTTTTTAAGTATTTTTCACTATTCATAAAAAATTAGTAGTTCTCAGAAAAATACCAAAAATTCAACATACGCTAATTTCAATATTCCGAATAAAAAAATGAAGTCCATTTTGATAAATAAAATTTATAAAATTTCAAAAAGTAGGTATTACTATTCACAACGGCTAGTTTAATTAGTTGTGGTGTGTTAGAGCTCGAGGTTGCGTACAACACACGCTATTGCATTATTGAATGAGAAGCGTATCGTGGAAGCTCGGGGTGTTACACATATTGTATAGAATATAAATTAAGGTTCATTTTGAAAATGTGTATAATTAATTATGAAGATAACCATAAATAATATACATTTGGATTTTAAAATAATAAATTAGAACATTTTCAGGAATGTTAAATAGAAACATGGAAGAAAATGATCTTATTTTTGGTGGGATGGAGTTATCCATAATGAAGTTATACTTTTATGAGAGAGAAATTCATCAAGAAAAAACATGAAATTAAAATTTTAATTCCCCCTCATAGAAATATAAAGTATCATATAATAAAATTTTTGGGTGGAGAAACCAAAAAATAAGAAATAAGTTTAATAATAAGAATTGTAACTCAAAAAAGAGAGATTTTAGTTAACATAATCCCTTAAAACATTGGTATTTCTTGAATCGAAAACCTGTGAAACATAATACTGTACATGGATTTTTAAATCTTTTGAATTCAATGAAGGTATTATAAAAACAAATATAGGGATGTATATACAACATAAAATGTGTATTATAAGGTATATTCCTGAAATAAATAAATGTTAGATGATAAAACATTAAATTAACACTTGACTTTATTTGAATTAGTTCAACCTCATAGATGAATTTCATTTCTTCTTTGAAACCTTCTTGTTTTTTAAGGGATTTGTGTAATATCTTGAGACCAAAATCATAACAATGTGGTAGTGGATTTTCTGTGAATAATATTTTTCATACTATAAATTATAATTTATATTTTTTGGGTGGATTATATATGGATCTAGGAGGATACTTTTGTAAGTAATGGGGTCATACTTTTGTAAATATTTATAAATTAATATTAAACTCATATAATTTTCAAAGTAATATGGATCCCAAAGATGAAAAAATAGAAACGAAGTGTAACTTGGTCGTATCATATCTCATACACTCAAATAAGTGATAAGGATTTGAGATTTTTGGATATATTTCTAATTAATTTAACTTTTTGTAATAATTTATTTTTTTTGGGTAACTATTTTTCAGCCATGTTAATTTATTTTTATGACCAAAAATAAAATTACCCCTTTACCTAATTTTAATATTCTAATTACAAATATGACATCCATATTAATATATAAAATTTCAAAAGGTGGGAAAAAATATTTTTAAAATAATAAATATATAATTAATAAGAAATATTGTTTTGAAAAAATATTACATATCTTTCAAAATCTCAATTATGGGATTTTAAAATAAAAATAATATTTTCAATCAATAATTTTCTTTATTAAATAGATATTTGATTAGAAAAGAATAAAATTTTAATTCATCCCTATACTCTAATGTAAAAATATAATTCATGTTATTTATAAGAAACAAGTTTTCTATCTATTCCCCACAAGATGAAACATTTAAAAAATCCCAAAAAATGAAACTAATTTAATTTTAATATGATGAATCCAAAAATAAAATAAATTTAATTAAACGAAATTTCTTGATATAATAAATTTATTTTTTAAATAAAAATATTATTTATAGTGAAAATAAAAAATATTTATAGAAATGTGATGTTTTAGAATCATTAAGCAATCTTAATATTATTTCATATTAATTTATAAGGTGACATGAATGTTTGTATATTTGTTTTCTCATTGAATTTTTTAAAATAATTCATTTAAGAGTGATCAATTTTGTTTATTATGTTAAATACCCATAATATATAGAAATATGCATTATTAAAAAGACAGATCTATAACAATTTTTTACTAATTTTATAAGATTGATCAATTGATTAATTAATATTATCTAAATTTCATCAATATGTTTTAATTAAATATGAAATTTATTATTTAGCTAAATTTAATCTCTAAATGTAAATTTTATGGAAATATAAAATGTATAAAATACATGTATTAATATAAAATTTAATATATTAACAGTTAATGTTCATATCATCCTATCTCCTATATAGATTTCATAATATGGATACATATATTTATATCCACTAATTTATTTTCTATATTAAGATGGTTATATTTGCTAATTATAATTTTATCATAATAAAATTTGTTATAGTTTCTATAGTTTGGTGTTGTGTGTGTAGCAAGATAATGAAATAATATTTATTTAAACATAAATTAATTCTATAATCTTGGTGGTGTTTCACGAGTTTTGTAATTTGTTGATACAAATATCATAACCTTACATATTTGATAGCCTTCTTTTGAATTTCTGATCCTAATCCTACAAAAAAATAGATTAACCACCACCTTTACCCTACATAATTGAGCTTGGTAGTGTTAGGTACTTAGTTAGTGGGTACCCATTGTCATCCATTGAAATGAAATTCTAAAGACATTTATATATTGTTATTATAAATTCATTTTTATGAATTATTGAATTATTTACATATATATAATTTTATATTTATTAAATTAATTTTATATAATAAATTTAAATTTTTATATATTTGCATTTATATATTTATATAATTTTTTAATAATATATATACATTAAAATCATAAATACATTTAAATATATAAAATTGTATATATATATATAATAGTTAAAAACAGATTATGTTTTTAAAAACACAGTTATTCAATATATATATACATATATTGAATATATATATATATATTTTCATTTTTATATATTATTTATACACACAAAAAAATATTATATTTGAATATTTAAACACACACACTCATATTTATATATTACATTTAAATTTATATAGTTTGTTTATTTTTGATATACTTAATTTTTTAAAAACCAGGATCATCTTTTCAGGTCTGGATCTTCTTTTTGGGTTGTTTTTTAGGAAAAAGGAAGAATTTGGGATTTTCTATGTACACATCGTTTAATTATGTGTGCATGCTGTGTACCTAGTTGTAGTGTACAACCACGTTCTAGCCGTGTAATGGACACGTACATGGCCATGTGGTGACCTGGAAGACTGCTTAAATCGGGGGCCAATTAATGCTACTACACAGTGTGTAGTTTTGAAGAACACATCATGTACTTTTATTTTTATTTGATATATCATAGTGGGGTCACATCTCTTATGTTCATAAATGACTTCTACTTCTTGTGTTTCATACAGGAGTGCTCGGGAATGAAAAACGAAGATCGAACCCTGGATTCTCCGTCCGAGCTTCGATTGAGACACTATTGGGTGTGTTGGTATCCCAATTGTGTGTTCTCAAATCCTCTAGATCCTTTGTTGTCGATTCCTCTTTTCTAATGAGTTATTCACGGTTGAGATTTTCCAACCTTTTTGTAGATCTATGTTGATCTAGGCCGATTCAAGGGCCGACGCTCAAGAATATTTATAGTACGACCTCGAGGTTGGTGGTTTGTGCATTTTATTATTCATATTTGGATTATATATGATAAAAGTGCCGCATACCCATGTTTGGAGTATTTCATGATTTGTAATTTAACCTTTTTTGTTACCTTATATGGTTTTATTGATTGATGAAGGGTTTTTTTTGATGTGTAAGGTTAGATACCTTGTTTACAAGACACCCCATATGTGTGTTTCCCTTGATTGATTGTCTTTCGCCGTTTGGTCTAGGATGCCTGTTAAGATTTCCTTTATTTCTATTCCTTGGTTGATTGGGATGGATTTTGTTTGATTATATTAAATTCTTATGATATACTTAGGTAATGATCATCCATGTAGTATTTTTAGATTACATGATCTTCTTTGATATTATATACACACTAGTTTTCCAATAGACCGTGAAAGCGTTAGACCAAGAAGGCTCTAGGGACTTCCCCACTATTTAAACAGGAATGTGAGAGACGTGGTGTAGATGTTTGACCTAGGGGTATTGATTATGAGAGCTAACTAGAAAATTGTTTACAATTAAATTATGCTAAGTTGACAAAAGGGTATTGACCATGAGAGCTACCTAGGAGGTCGCTTATAATTTATTGATTCTATGTTGACATAGGGGTATTGATCATGAGTGCTTCCCAGGTAGTAATTTTAATTGATCTATACTATGTGGAACCAAAGGTGTTAGACTTTTAGAGATTTCCAAGAGGGTTGTTTAGGAATGATTGGATGATTTTGATGAGTCTGCCAAACCAAAGCACAAGCTTGGACCCTATCTTACTTGATTGTTTAGATGGTCTTCATAGATATATGGTTGTAACTATTATACAAGGGGATATAGATATTAGGATCGATCTAGATATTACATGATTAAAATGATGAATAATAAATGTAAATAAATGTAATTGAAAACTATAGTATTGATTACTTTCGAGTACTTCCTATTTTACTATTTCATTTTCGGATATTACCTACTATATATATT
Organism: Viscum album; assembly: GCA_963277665.1. Taxonomy (NCBI): domain Eukaryota; kingdom Viridiplantae; phylum Streptophyta; class Magnoliopsida; order Santalales; family Viscaceae; genus Viscum; species Viscum album. The sequence goes on from CAUJRU010000877.1 coordinate 237,253, forward strand.
CACTTACACTTAGGCACAAATATTTTGGTGGATTCCTACTAGGATTAGTCTCACTACCTATTTGGGTCATGTTTTGGACCCTGGTATATTATATTATTGCTGGTGTAGATAAGTGAAATCTCCCTTCTTCATCAGGTACTTGATTACTATTGGAGTAGAAGAACATGGGATCAAGCTGAGGGTTGCGATGCTGCTGGAGTTTAATTGTTTCTTTTTTACTCTAGTTTATATATTTCTTTATATTATTGTGACTTTTTTGGATATTTTGTTAGATACATATGCAATGCATCATATATATATATATTGTTTCTTCTGTTGTATTTACATTCATTCTTCTAGTGTTTAGTTTTGTGGTATTACTACTTCTGCTTTTGATTAATATTGAGATTCTACTATGTTTACTCTACCAATGAAGGAATAGTTTCCTCACTATCACAACCTAGTAAATTGCTGCTAGTCGGTAGCCTCTGGCATTTGCGGAAATTCCCTTGAGGCCATGTAGCACACTAGATAATGTCCTAGATCCAGGTGCCTCCCAAAGGTGCCATGTATACGGTTGGCCACATGGCCTCAAGTGCATTTCCCAAATTTCCATTGGTAGATTACTAGAAATGAGGTCCTGGGATGTGATAGTTCAGAATCTATTACTTCATTGGTAGAGTAAACATAGTGGAATCTAAATATTAAAAAAAAGTGGAAGTACTAATACCACAAAAGTAAACAACGAAAGACTGAAAGTAAATCCAACAGAAGCCACAATATAAATATAAATATATATGTATATATATATATGATGCCTAGAATATGTATCTAAGAAAACAACCAAACAAGTCAGAATGCTGGAAAGAAATATAGATTATATAGTTCAAAAGAAACAAATAAACTCCAACAATATCACAATCCTTAACTTGGCCCCATGATCTCCAGATCTAACAAAAATAAAGTACCTGATGAAGAAGGGCACTTTCCATTATCTACACCTGAAATCATATAATCGTCATGGGTCAAAAAATGAACCAAATATGATGTGAGGTGAATCCCAGTAGGTAACCACCAAAATATATGTGCCTAACTGTCATATAATATATATATAACATGTAATATGCAGAAATGAATCAATAAACTAAGAAGTACTCGAAATTAAAAAATCCTACAGTTTTCAATTACATTCATTTAAATTTATTTTTCATCATTTGAATCATGTAATCTCAGGATCAAGCCTAGGATATATATCTCCATGTGCAATAGTAACAAAGAGATTTCTTATAAGACCATCTAATCAATCAAACAAGAATGAGTCCAAGCTTGTGCTTTGGCTTGGAAGACTTGTCACAATAATTCTATTATTCATAGAAAAACCTTTGAGAAATACCTCATGGTGTAACCCCTTTGGTTCCATTTAGAATAGATCAATTACAACAACTACCTAGGCAGCTCTCATATCCAATACACCTTTGTCAACATATCATCAATAAATTATAAGCGACCTCCTAGGTAGCTCTTACGGTCAATACCACTGGGTAAACTTTGCATAAGGTAATTATAAATGTCCTCCTAGGTAGCTCTCATGATCAATTCCCCTAGGACAAACATCTACCACAAGGCTCTCACAATACTTTCTAAATAGTGTGGAAGCCCATATAGTCATCCAAGTTCAAGTCTCTCACAGTCCGTTGGAAATACAATGCACATATAATATCAAAACAGCTCATGTAATATGAAACTACTACATGGATAATCATTCACAATGCATAACACAGGAATTTAATATAGTCAAAAAAACACTATCCTAATCCACTAAGGCAAGAAAATAAAGGAAGGCCTAATAGGCATCCTAGACCAAATTGTTGTAAACAATCAATCAATGGAAACACACCCATGGGGTATCTCGTAAACAATGTATCTAATCATACACATAAGAAACAACCCATTATCAATCAATCAAACCATAGTAAGTAATAAATATGGTAAAATTAAAAATCAGTCATTACCCTAAACATGGGTATGAGGCACTTTTTGCATAAATAATCCAGAGATGTAAAAGAAAAGGCAAAAACCACCAACCACAATATCATACAATTTTTATTCTTGTACATCGGACCTTGAATAAATCTAGATCGGAATAGATCTAAAAAATGTAGGGAAACACTCAACATTTAATAACTCACAAGAGAGGATAAGTCGGGAAGAAATCCTCTTGATTATTTGAGAACTCACAGATGGGATTCCAACGCACTTGATGGTGTCTCAATTGGAGATCATATAGAGAATCAAGGGTTCAATCTTCATTCATAATTCCCAAGTGCTCCTGTATGAAACATAGGAAGAAGAATTCATTTAAGGACATGAGATGTGACCTTGCACTGATATATCAAATAAAAAGAGAAGTATACAGTGTGTTCATTAAATCTACACACCGTGTAACAGCCTTAATCAACCCCTGATTTTAGTGGTCTTCCACATCACCACCAGACCATGTACTTGGCCATTACGTGGCCAATACACAGCTATACGCAGAAATCGAGTACACCAATTAAACACAAAAGTAGATGGCGTGTAAATAGAAAATCCACATTTCTTCCTTTTCATCTATAAAAACATAATAACAATATCCATACTTGGAAAGAATATTTGGTTTCTTACTAAATTATTCCTTAAATCAAATTTTCCCTGAATTTTACATCCAAAGCTGGTGAGGAATAATATGTGAAAAACTATGGCCACTATGATCGTATGTCAACCTCCCTCTCCCAAGTCTCATCCAACGATTACCCATGGTTCCATAGGAACCATACGAGAGGAATAGACCGACCATGTAGAACCTTCATAATGCGATCCACAATCCATATCGGGTGCTCCTCAAAGGATGAATCAACCTCCAACTTGACCTCCTCGGGATGAAAAGAATGAAACATGTTTGAAAATTAACACTATAGCTGAGAACCATGGAAGAGATTTTACATATCATGGTACGTCTAGGGTAACTGAAACCGATTTGAAACCGAACTGACTCTCTACTAAACCTCAAATGGCCCCATGTATATCAGTTAAAGATTCCCTTATCTCATAATCATTCTATATCATAACCTTGGTGTGAAACATAGGAAAACATGATCTCTGACCCCGAACACTAGAGGTAGTCTCCATCGATCAACATAAGATTTATGGTGAGACTGTGCAACAACCATCCTTTTTCGAATCAACTCCACATACTCGATGGTTTCCTGGACAAGATGAGGTCCCATCATAGCTGCCTCTCTTGCCTCCAGCCAACATAGGGGTGATCAGAAAGGTATACTATACAAATCCTTACAAGGTTCCAACTGAATCATTTGATAAAAAATATTATTGTAGGAAAACTCCACTTGGGGTATGTGTATCTCTTGAGAGCCCCCGAAATCCAAGATGCATACTCGAAGCATGTCCTCCAAAACCTAAATCATTACCTCAGACCAACCATCTGTCTGGGAATGGTAAGTTATACATAGAAGTACTTGTGCACCCAAAGCCCTATGTAGTCCGTGCCAGTCAAGATAATTAAACTGGGCATGCCTATCCAAAATGATGGAGTGCAGAACCTATAAGGCCCTAGCCTTAATCATTACTTAACCTTGAGATAAGTCAATTATTTGACATTAATTCACATTTAGGATCTTTTCATGTTTAGAGATATAAATAATTAGGTCATAACTTATCCATAACATCTTGAATATTACCAAGTATACACTTTTTCTCTATATAATTTTTTGAAAAAAATAGAACTCGTTAAAATAAATCAAGAATTATTTCTTCATATAAATGTTCTTTAATTCTTAATTTCTCCTACCCTTACTCATACCCTGTGATAAACATTTCAAAAACATGGTATGATCATAAAATGCTCAGTAAGGGTTATAAAATAAGTAAATAAATCATTAGACCATCAATACATAAAAATAAATGAAACCATACTTTTCAATCATAAAACATAATCTATTTAACATACGTCAAGAAATCATATGATTAAGAATAACAAATGGAAATCATAAATCAGAAAGTTAACTTGTGGAATCCATAACAAACTTACACTGTAGCTTTCACAGTTACATAGGGAGTTACATTTTGAATACCCATCAGAGCATATTACCTAAATATATTAGTAGAAACATTAATGTTAACCTCCATCGCATTACCCAATGCATCGGAGAACTATCTCAGGCTCACATTCCCTTGTTTTATCACTAAACCACTCGTATATGTAACCAATTCCCATGAACCATAACATTATCATAACACATAAAACAACCACAAAGGAAAGATAAAATTTCCACATTGCAATCAAAATATATCATTTAAAGATATTGACATAATAAATGATTTCTCGAAACCATTTTCAATTCCAAAATATGTAAAAATGGTATATGGTATTTATTTTCCTTTTTAAAACATTACGAATTATTAAAGAAACCAAATATCAAATAATACTCGCGGTGACCGAAAGGTTATTATCACCACATACAATAAAAAGAAACATTATTTTGATCATTTAGTAAAAAGTTTCGTAGAAAAAAATATTAACTTTTAACGAAATTAAAATTTAAAGGGGTTTATACATCTTATAATAGAAATTCGTGCATAAATCCAAATGTGTCTCAATGATAGGAGATTGAGGCTAAGTCCCTTACCTTGAGTATGACTCATCTCATATGTTTCTTGTTTTTACTAAATAATAAAATTAAGTTAATTTATAATTTATTCATAATATTTGTTCATGTTTATTATTCATTTTATATCACTTATTACCATGTTATAAAAAAAATACATTATTAAGTTAATATTAGTCCTTTTGTTGATATTGTGTACTTGAGTCGTAAATGAACTTGTAATAACTACAAATTGTCCATGTGGTTAAAAGTCCATTATCTCCAGAATGATATTCGATATTTACATATCATATATATCCAATATATATATGCATAAGTATTTATAATATGACATAACATTTGTAGATAATAAATGAATTTCACTATTCATGGAGATGGTAAGCCGTACGTACGCATGAATGCTACTTTAATTTATTTTTCATATTTAAAGGAATGAAAACTAAATTATACATAGGAATTTATAATTTGAATGTAATATCATATTTTCTATATGTTACATAATTTCATTAACTCCATCCTTTATACATTCTATGGATGGCATGAAGGATTCATATCACTTTGAGGGGACGGTAGTCCGTACTTCCACAAATAAAATTATCATATTTACCCATTATAGAAATAATAAAGTTATGATGTATATGAAAAATAAAAAATCATATAGTCAATATAAATATAATATATATCACATATAAATACATTTCCATCATAATAAACACCATGATATTTGGTAGTGGAAAAACGAAAAGTCATCATTTCACAAGGTAGTAGTTCGTTGCACATAGAAACAGTATGTTTGTATCCATTAGATGAAGGTGTGGGTAAGTTTAGTTTGAATAATTCTCATAAAAAAATACTATTATATTGAGGATACTGGTGTTTTTATGCAATAAAATAATATGAAGAGAAGATGAAGTGGATTATAAAAATAAAATTAAATAACTTAAGAGAAGATGTTACATCTAAATCAGGTAACTCCTTTTGATTTTAGCGAAAAGGATTTCTTGAATTGCCATATGCCCAAGGTATGTCTTCTTGGATGAAGAGAGGAATTTTCTGAGATTATTTTTTTAGAGTTTGGATGATCTACGGGGCTTGAGAGGTGTGATTAAATGTGTATAGAGGATGCCCTTTTATAAGAGGGAGGAGGGGTACTTAAAGAAAGTTTTGAATTGTTAATTTATTAATAAATGATTTTCATTTTTAAATGGTCCCAAATTAATTTATTTAAAATATAAGATTTTTTTGGGTCAAAAAACTCTCAACCAATATGTTTTAGGGAAGTATAGGTCACATATATAAGCTTATATTTTATCTTTAACCCTTAGTTAACTAATTTAACTCTTACCATATCTTCTTGTATATTCGTACTATATGGATAATATAGTTACTAAAAATGCCAATAGAATCTGAATTGGTTAATTAGTGATATTATATACATTACATTAGTAATTTGTCCGAATCTTTTATTTTTAGGGAAATTATATCATTTGATAAAATAGTATTTTTTTAAACTCATTTATTTCAATTTTTATACTATTCATATCATGACTTTTTAAAAAATCCATAGACACTTGAATATTTCGGAAAAAACATCATTAATTAAAATATAACAAGTCAAAAAATGCATAAAATTCTTGGATGACATAAAAAAGTTTTAAAATAAATTTATATTAATATTTATATTCTAATTTGATTAAATCATTCATTAATAAGGTAAACACTACATCATCATTGTGTCAAAAATATATTTATTTTTATGTTGTCTAAAAACTATAAATAAAATACCTTGATGTAGTAAATATTATTATCTATATAATTACTATTAAAAATAGAAATTATTACTTATATAACCTCGTATAAATTTTTTTTACTAAATGATACATGTTTATGTTACATTTTTCTTTTCATTAAATTAATTTTTCTAAAATGTAATTTTCACATCAAAGTGGCTCCATGGGGTCCCAAAATCGACCCATGGATGGCCATGGTGTGAAATATATCATCCAAAAGGATTAAGAAACGTGATAATATGTTTTAATATGATTATAATATTATTTTTTACCCTTATTTACCAGATTTACCCTTTAACCATGGTAAATAAAATAATTACTGAAGCTACTATTCATAATGTATAAAAATAAAAGGCCTCTATTTAAATAATATGGACCTAAAAATTCCAAGTATAGAGTTCATTTTTTCAAATTAGAAACACAGAAGTTTCAGTAATTAATTTAAAATTAATTTTTGTTGTCAAAACCAAAAAGCAGGGTTTTAAGAAATAATAACTATCAAAAGATTGACATATATTTATGTCCAATTTCAAAGTAAAATTACTTTTAATTACCAGAATTGTATTAAATGATAAAACTATAGTCCAATAATACTTTAAAACTAATTAAAAATACAATATAACTATACAAATAAATTAGATGGAAACACACTTTGGAATCAAAATGCATTATTTTTTCACTATTCTTTAAAAAATGAACATTATCAGAAAAATACCAAAATTTATTCCAAAATAAATTTTGATGTCCCACATCTATAAAAGAAGTTTATTTTCTCAAATATAACCTATAAAAGTAACAAAAACTATATTTAAAAATGGTACATCATCAAAACGCGGCAAAACTACATTTTTAGAAAAATACCTCTTTTATCCAAAAATTTGAATTTGTTCTTATAACATATCTAGAAAACATATAATAAGAATTTAAAACATTACATTTAAAATATTAAAAATACATAAAGGGTTATATGAAAACACAATTATTCTCTTTTAATTAGGTTTTCATAAAAACACATCCTTTATATTTAAATGGTTTTTTATTTCCATTTCTAATAAATTTGTAAAACTGAATCTTTATTTAAACAAGTGTGTACCATATTTCAAAATTCAGTTTATATTATTTATTATATACATTCCAACTAATAGGTGTTAATTACCATTATTATTGTATTATATTTCAGGAAAACTCAAACTTGTGTGCAACGTAACATTTTTGAGAAACTCGATGTCGTGTGTCGTGTATGCTATCAGAAAAAGCATCCCATTTAATGTAAAATTAATATCTTGTTAATAATTATTCAAAAAAAATATAAAATCATCAATCTATAATTACCTGTTTTGTAACATCCTTCACCCCATTTGGAAATTGTGTCCTCGTAATTTTGAAATTTGGCTCGGAAACTTCATTGAAAATCCCACATCTGAATAAGAGTCAATAAAACTACCACTTTTAAAGAAACCAAGAGAAGTAAAAAGGTCACCCTAGATAACACATAGTAGTTTTACTTATAGGAAAACAAGGATATGGAAGATAAACTAACCCATGAGTTCTGATATAGAGTGATAGAAAACATGACCAGGAGAAAGTTAAGTACCAGAAAACCATAAACATGTGATGGGTTGAACAGTCTTTGATTCCCCATTAAGAAAAGTAAATGGACAATGATTTTTAAGTTCTATTTCATATTTTTTAGGAATTGATTTATTATATTGACTATGAACATAAGGAATCATACTTACTTGTCATGTTGACTTTTATCCTTTACTAAATTTCTACCAAAAACTCATCTTTTATACAAACTATGAGTATTCCAGATGAAATGGTCACATTAAAAGCACTAGAATAAAATTCTAGAGAATAAAATAATCCACAAAAAGATGAAAAATATATTTCCCCTTTCTTTAGACATTAACCACAACCAAAATGGTTAGAACAAGATCAGACAATCCCCAAAAAGGATATTCCTTTATAGAAATAAATACTACTCTTAATCTCAATAATTCGACAAAAAAACCAGAGTTCAACAAAGAAAATTCAATAAAAAATTGTCCTTAAAATTCTTCAAAATAATCCAAACTACATTTGAAGCCCAAAATTCAGAAGGATTTGATCACATAAGCTTCCAAAAAAATCTTAACATTTACCTCCAAATAACATCGGCTACTCTTAAATTCTCATAATGAAAATTAATTAAACTAATCACATATTCTCTATGATAGGATAATCATTTCTAAAAATAACCCTAATATCCATAATTTCCCAATAAAAACATAGATTCTTCCTAAATAAAATTCCACCATTAGTCCTAAAATCAAATCCCACAGTATTTTATTTTCCTTAGCCATATAGTGCTCTCAAAAGGGAGAACATCTTCCAAAATAAAATTTATCAATTAATCACTAAATCATTTTATTATAATGAGGATATCCATTTAATAAAATATAATTTCTCGAAATCAAATTATTATTTATCCATAATATCATTTAACTAAAAAGAATTAGTCATACTAACCAGCGTCTTCACGTAGTCCCGTGGTAGGCTATAAATTCTCTTCGCACTTTTGTTGTGGGTTAGATTCCAATATATTTGTCTAACACGATGGGTTTTCACACAGTCAGAATGTTGTCCTTTTTCAAAAACAATATTATTATAATAACATTAAAAAAATGGGATAAAATACTTAAAAATACCCATAACATGTTTTAGCCACAAGGTTTATTTCATACCTCACATTTTTCATCCCAAAAACTAATAACCCATAATTATCTAAAATTCAAGGATCATATAAACTGAAATGGTTCTTTATAACTATATCCACAAAAGAAAAGATAATTCTTTGACAACTAAAATTTTTATATAACAAACATATGGTTACAAATACTAGAATTCTTCTAAAGTAATCCAATAAGTAATACATTTCAAACCTATAATCATCCATAGATCCATCATAACCCTTCAATTCCAAAAATGTAGACATCTTAATCATAAAAAATTCTTGGTAATTCTTGATCCACATTTTTTCATAATATTATTTTATACTTATTTCCTACAAATAAAATCATGATTCATATACTAAGATTAAATAATATCAAAACACCTTCCAAGAAATAATCCATACCTTTCATAGGTCATTTCCAGTTTCCTCTGTCACGAACCACCTTCACCTAGATGAGGGAAGGGACATAAGATATTTAGACCCGTCCTACTTCAAGTTGAAGGGGAGATAATGACCCCCATGACCCGCATTCAATAGCTTCTTGATCCAGCTTTCTGTCTCCATGTTTGAGATGCTTACCTTGTACTTTACGAGGGTCTTCCACTGAAAGGCATGAAGCTTCCTCTACCACTGGTCATCATCCTCCTCTCGATCAGTCCTCTTCTGATCATCCAGATCATCCTTCTGGGGCTCAATCGCCCACACTACACATGGTCGTTGTCCGGGTGCCATAGCTAGAAGGTAAACAAAGAAAATCATATGCCCGAGTAGTGTAGAATATTTCTATAAATGTTTTCATAATCTTTTTATTAATTCCCAGAACAACTGGAACACACAAGAACACAAGTAATTCTGATGCATGTACCTTTCCTTGGGCCTTTACCCTGCATTCAGTGTAGCCTCACTAGGTAGTTTGGTAGGTCCCACACCCCTACATTGGATCATGGGGGACCATAAAATCCTGTTTCCTATCTAGTCTTCCCAAGACTATTTCACTCACCAAGATTTCCTAACACTATTTTACCTACCATCTCATGTAATACTTACTATTCCTAACCCCGAGCTTCATCCTATCTCTCAACAACCTGCCTCTGATACTATTCTGTCACGACGCGCCTTCACCACGAAGAAGGAAGGGAGAGTAAATTGCCAGACCCTTCCTTCTTCAAATTGAAGGGGAGATAATGACCCTTGAGACCCACCTTCACTAGTTCTCAGAGTTCTCACTAGCACCAAGGGTATAGAATCACATGCACAATTGAAGGCATTACCATTTTTATTTAGTAGGATCGAGGATAAGATAGTAAATCCCAAACAACAACAAAACTGGAAGTAAAATTAGAGCCAAAACAAACCATTCCCATATGCATGATCCAATAATAAGTGCTACAATTACAAGAAAACTCTATGGGGAAGTACTAATAAAAAAATGGAAATAATAACTATTCCAACATCTGAACTAGTACGGTCCCAAACGGTCCTCGAAGTCCCCCTGGAAACCTAAAAGCAGTTTTATATACGTAGGGTGAGTATACAGTTATATCCAGTTGGGAGAACCAAATTCTCTCTTGCACAAGTGGGCAGACATTCTAATGCCCCGTGAGAAAAATGGATAACCAAAGAACCTAGAAACGAAACTATCCACCCAAACCTCACTAAAGAACACTCTCTAAGTAACACAAGTCAAGTAAAATAATAGTAAAAACACATCGATGTTTCGGTACCCTGCACCACTTTCCTATGGTTTATTGAAGAAATCTTATGTGTCAGAACTCCACCGCCATTCTCACCATAGTCCCACTACCACACCCCTTCCACACACACTTGGGCTACCACAACCACACATCTCACCCGCCAACACCATGGACACAAAAACCCCATGTAAGCATGCCCATAGACACCTGGGCCCAAACAAATACTACTATGCCCGAAGACACCTATTCCTCAACCCAAAGACACTTGGAAAACAACCTGCCCGCACACACTAAGGCCAACCACCACAACGTACCCTGCCCAAAGAATCATGGAATAAAACGGACCCCATGCCCTCACAGCCAGCCCAAAGAGTCTTGGGCTACTCGGGGAAGGGAGCACAATAGGATCTAATAACCATACACTCCTAGGAGTGATGGAAAAAACACTCTCCTGTGAAATGGGGGTGTTCGGAATGAAGTGATCAACTTGGGTGGGGAGCGAATAAGAAACATAAGAACTAAATTATACATATTGGTAAATAATCACTCATCCCAATCGATGGGTTCCAAAACCATACTACACACAAACACGCTCATTATTATTCATTCAAAAAATGCACAGTGACCACAACCAAGTCACAACTCAATCCTGCAAAAAAAAATCCCCTTTTGGGTCTATTCTTTTAATAACATTCTAGTGGTTCCATTTAAATAATTATTCACTACCGGGAAATCAACATGCATAACTAAAATCGACGGAAGTAAAAACAACCAAGAACCGAAATAAGAATTCACACCCAGCTCTCTTGTAAAGTCACAACAACAGTAGGGATCAGTGAGATCCCTCGAAGTACTGGAACCTAACCAAACCCCAACATACGACCCCACACAACCTTATATCCACAAACCAAAAACTACACCACAACAGGGGATCCCATCCCCATCCACGTCACCTTACAAAAATCATGCTGAATCAACCATACAAATCATCAGAACTAAGCAAGGTATTTTTCAGATTTAAACACACCATTTATTTTGTTTGGTCTTTCCATTTGGTTAACCAGGGTGACCACACAAGGATTATTCTTCATTGGTCATCCATTTAATCTTCTAGGTTTACATGATTAACCAGTTTCCTTGTTATAACCATTTAATCACATAAATATCCAGAAAATAGAGGTTCATTATTTTTCAAGAAATGACCACTAAAAACCATGATTTTCATTGGACATAAGCCCATACAATTCACTACATATAAGAATAGGTAAAAGAGTACAGTAGCATTATCAAACACACCCCATCATTCTATAAAACCATCTATTATATTTGTTAATGTTTGGTTTCATCCATCCCCATAGGAACATTATCACACCCACCCCGCATGATACACAGTAAAGAGATATGAAGGAAAAACCCTACTTGGATGATCAATGGCCTATGTTTTTCTTCTTGTGTCAATAATTTGGGATGAGTGACTTGCAGGGGAGAAACACTGAGAACTCTAAGAATGAGCAGGAAAGGCTCCAGTACAGGAACACCACTAACATCAGGAAAGGGGACTCTAAACTAACCAAGGAATGAAAGAAAACAACCAAGAATAAGAAAAAAAGAATTCTAGTGTGATAAAAAAGAGAGAGCCTAGGGTTAGAGGATATGAAAATCTTGAATGAATTTCAAGTAGGATTGTGGTTTCACTATGTAGTTGGAACGTTACACATGATAGAAGTAATTTTTATTTAATAAATTACATCGGAGAGGTGACCATAACCACTCTGCAATAAAGGATTTCATTTAAAGAGAGGAAAATGAGTCCGTTGAGGGTTTCCTCACTCATATGAGATTTAAAACATTGTTTATGGCATTAAAAATGGCCTTAAACACTTTAAAAAGGTTAAAAGACTTAAAAGTGGCATTAACGGAACAACTAAGGAAGGAAACCCCCACACCCCTCTATGGCCGATTGGTGAGACTGATTCTTGAAAACCGATTGGTGGATTTTACTAGGTGAAGATGATTAGGTAAAGCTGATTAGTGAAACCAATTGGGTGAAACAAATCAATGTAAGTGAAATGTGAACCCAATCGGTGAAACTGATGGGTGAAAGCAATGGGTGAAAGCGATGGGTGAAAGCGATGGGTGAAAGAAATGGGTGAAAGTGATTGGTGAAATAGATTAGTGAAACTAATGGGTGAAACCGATAAGTGAAACCGATGAGTGAAATCGATGGGTGAAACCAATGGGTGAAACCGATCGTTGAAATGGATGGGTGAAACTGATTGGGTGAAACTGCTTAGTGAAACGGATCCGGTTAAACTGATTGGGTTAAACCGATGGGTGAAACTGATTAGTGAAACGGATCCAGATAATCTGATTGGGTGATACAGATGGGTGATGCCGTTTGGTGAAACTGATGGGTGAAAACGATGGGTGAAACCGATTAGTGAAATAGATGGGTGAAACCGATGGGTGAAAGCGATGGGTGAAACCGATCGGTGAGACCGATGGGTGAAACCAATCAGTGAGACCGATCGGTGAGACACCAATCAGTGAGACCGATGGTTGAAACCGATCGGTGAGACCGATTAGTGGAACTGGTGGAGCTGATCCGTGAAGCTGGTCACTTGAAGCTGATCAGTGAAGTTGATCTGTGAAGCTGATCTGTGAACCTGATCAGTAAAGTTGATCAGTGAAGCAGATCAGAGAAGTTGATCAGTGAAGCTAATCAGTGAAGATAATCAGTGAAGCTGACGGTGAAGATGATCAGTGAAGCTGATCTATGAAACTGATCAGTGAGATCGATAGGTGGAACCAATCAGTGAGACCGATCAGGGGCACTGAAAGTTGACACCACACTAAGATGTTTCCACTAACACCCACATACTCTTTGACTCAACAATGGTATCTAAGACACACCAACACTTCAAATTTTTCAAAGTAATGGACTAGGAGGGTCTGAGCCATTACGTCATATACCTCTCAAATTATTCTCATCCTCTATAATACATGAGTAACCAAAAAGACCACTCTAGAAGATATCTCCCAGGGAAAAACCACCCCAAACAGCATTATGAATCCCTAGGATCACATTGTCCCAACAAACATATTAGAGAGTTATTTCCTCCATTTCAGGATACTATCCACTTTGGGCGGCACTGACTTGCCCGCATGGGTTTAATCGTATCCCTGCAGATGCGTCTTGATTAGGAATCAGGTTCTACCTTTCCAATATATCAGGACTTTTCATAAACATTCAAAAGGTAAAAAATCATCTCATAAACCAACAAGGTTAGCACTACATCATAGAAAGTCACAAAAACAAGAACATCAAGGAAGTCTCAGAACAACAGCTCAAAACAGCTCTGGGTACTAGGCATGCATTTGAGCTTCCCTCTCCCAAGTACTCTCCTCGAGGCCACCTTGCCTCCACAACACACGATCCAATGGGATGGTTTGTCTACGAAATAATTTCTCCTTTCGATCCTCGATCCTCACTGGTTTCTCAATGAATTTTGTGTCATACCCTATATCCAACTATCCCCAGTCAATGACATGGGAATCATTGGGTTGATATCGACGAATATGGGAGTTGTGGAAAATGTCATGGATCATTTCCAACTAAGGTGGCAACGCAAACATATATTCCCCCTCTCCAACTCTCCCCAACACTTTTAATGGCCTGATTAACCTAGGAGAGAGCTTACTCCCTTTTCCGTTTCTTCAGTTCCCACGTCGAGGGAAAACCTTCAAGAACACATGGTCTCCAACCTCGAACTCCAAGGGTATCCTCCAACGGTCAGTATATGACTTCTACAAGTCATGGTCAGCCTTCATCCTCTCACGCACAAGATGAACCTTCTCTGTTGTGATATGCACTTCCTCTAGGACAAGAACACCTACCTCCCCAACCTCGGTCCAACACACGAGCGAACGACATGACTTTCTATAAAATGCTTCAAACAGCGCCATGCCAATAGTAAAATGATAGATATTATTATAGGAAAACTATAATAAGCGAAAATTTCATTCCCATGATCCCCCGAAGTCCAAAACAAAATCCCATAGCATATCCTCCAATGTATGGATGGTTCGCTCTATCTGCCCATCTGTCTGAGGGTGGAAAGTAGTTATAAGGCGCATCTCGATGCCAAAATCATGCTGCAATCCCCTCCATACTCTTAAGGTAAACCATTCATTCCTATATAAGACTATGGACATTAGAACTCCATGAAACCGCACCACCTCATCCACATATCTCCATGTTAAGGCTTCCAATGCACCTGACTCCTTGATCGCCAGGAAGTGAGTAGATATCGTCAGCTAGTCTACCACTACCCAGATAGAATCATAGCCTCCTTGAACCCTAGGTAGTTATGTAATGAAATCCATCTAGATTTAATCCCACTTCCACTCGGTGACATTTAAAGGCTACAACAAACCTCTTGGGATGTGGTGTTCAGCCTTTACATGCTGACATACCAGGCACCTTGACACAAACTCTACCACTACCAATTTTATCCCGGGCCACCAAAACAGTTCCCTCAGGCCTCAATAAATCTTAGAAACTCCTAGGTGTATAACTATGATTGAGTTATGGAACTCACAGAGAAATCCCTCATGCATCATCTCTTGGAAAAACAAATTCCCTCGAAAAAGCATCTGATCTTGACTGTCCTCCGACCACCATTCTAGAGCGTTTCCTTGGTTAACCCGACCACGCATCACTTCACTTTTTATGTCTCCCCAATGAGACTCCTCCACCTGCCACAACAAATATGACTATACCATCATCGAAAAGAAAAAACCTCTACCACTATACACCCTTGCATCTAGGTGCAGGGCAACCGACTCCTCCACTACCTTCCAAGAATCCGTAGATTTTTGAACAACATCTATCTGTGACTTCTTGTTCAAGACATCAACCGCAACGTTACCCTTACCTTCAGTGTAAGAGATCTTAAAGTTGTAGTCCTAAAGAAAATCCACCCACATTTTTTCTCATGTTCAGGTCCTACTGGGTAAATATATTCCTGAAACTCCGGAGATCTGTGAAGACCACAAACTGCTCCCTGATGAGGTAATGTCTCCACAACGTCAAAGCAAACACTACTACTGCAAGCTCTAGTTAATGGGTGGAATAGTTACACTCTTGAGGATATAACTTACTAGACCCATAAGAGATAAATCCCCAGTACTTCATCAACACACACCCAACCCAAGTCCAGAATCATCATAAAACACATCATGAAACACCCCTTCCTCTAGAAACCGGGCACTGTAGCACTGACCAACCTTTTCTTCAGAATGCTGGAAGCTACCCAACACTACTCACTCCATACGAAGGCCTGGTCCTTTTTGTTCACAGCTATTAAAGGAGTTTCATCTCCAGAGAAGTTGGGTAAAAACTTCTGATTATATCCTGCTAGAACCAGAAAACAACGATCCTTCGTCACATTCTTGGGTGTTTCCCAAGAAAAAACAACTTTAACCTTTGACAGATCAACTGCTACCCCTTGCTGAGACACCACATGTCCCAGGAAATTCACTTCTCGTTTCATGAACTTTCACTTGGACAGTTTCCCATAGAGCTAGTGATTTAGAAAGATCTACACGACCATCCTAAGGTGAATAGTAGGTTCCTCCTCTGATCATGAGTAGATCAAAATTTCATTGATGAAAACAATGAAGAACTGGTCTATAAACTTGTGGGAAAGAGTGTTCATGAGCACCATGAACACAGAAGGTGCATTCATAACACCAAAAAAATTGACTATGAACTCAAAGTGCCCATACCTACACCTGAATGCAGTCTTTGGGATATCACTATCCTTCAACCTTAATTGGTGATACCCAGACCACAGATCGATCATGGAGAACCAACCATCTCCCATTAACTGGTCAAAGAGATCATCTATCCTCAAGAGTGGGTAGTGGTTCTTGAATGTATCTTGATTCAGTCTCCAGTAGTCTATGCATAGCCTCAGACCACCATCTACATTCTTTGAGAATAAGAACGGAGCACTCCAGGGAGACACATTGGGTCGGACAAAACCCCTCTCCATAAGCTCATCAATCTGAATCCATAACTCCCACAACTCAGAAAGTTCCATCCGATAAGGATCCATCGAAATCTGATGGGCACCAGGCTATAAGTTTGTCCTGAACTTAACATCACATCGAGGGGGGTAAAGTCACAATATCCTCAGGAAAAACATCTAGGAACTCTCTCACAACTCATGGAACATCCATCATCTCAAAATCCACTGATTCTACTGAAAGCTTGGCCAACATAGTAAAAAGAGGATCCACATGCCATCTCCTCACCTGACAACTCTATTTTCCAAAAAATCCACACACTGGCCATCCACATTGAAGAACATGACTCTTCTCCTGAAGCATTCGAAAACAACATGAATAGAAAATAGCCAGTCGATTCCTATGATGAAATTGTATGTCCACATTTGCAGTAGAAGAAGATTCCCACTAGACTGATTCAGCCCCAACAACAGTCTTCATCCTTGACAAACATCAAACAGGTTGGAATGACACCCAACTAGCGTACTCAGCACCAGGGGAATGTAGAGTCTCTCTACATCTAAGACTAAGGCATGTGATAGACCGGGTGTAACAAATGAGTGCAATCCTCTTGAATCAAACAAGATGCAAGCAAGAGTGCTAAACATGTTGATCGTACCACGAATGACTTCCGGCCCTACTGGAAATGATGCCTCTACAACGTGCAACTACCCATGCCCATCTACTCTACCTCTTGAATGTCGTCCGCCTCCCTGAACACACCCTGGTCAAGGTCGTTGAGAAGCACCCTGGGGTTGGCCTCCTCCTACCACATTTTCTATCGGAGGAGCGGCAGAATTTTGTCCCTGTTGCTGCTGCTGAAAGGGCCTGGCTATAAACTACTGGTGCTGAGGTGGGTGTTGAACCTGCCCACCCCCACTGTTCTACACTTGGTCCATGCACTGATTTTGAAGGTACATGTGGCTGACACAAATGAATCACCTCGGTCCTGGGCCCATAAGGAAAGGAAGAGGACTGTGAGATTGATACTAGAACTGTTGGGGCCTGCTCTCCACTAGACGAAACCTAGAAGGCCCTGATGCTGGAGGCCAGCTGCTGACAGCCATTCCATTTGATGAGACCAACTGGATCCCCTCTTGTGGCACACCTCCCAACTTCTGCATCCTCTCCACCACTTCAACCATCTTTTGGACCTCCAAGTACGTCAGTAGCGTAGAGGGAGTAACATTATACTGAAGAGAAGGTCGAAGTGCCTCCTCTAAAGTTCTCACCCGATACTCCTCATCCAGAAAAAGGTATGGAGAAAAAGTATGGAGATCCTTGAACTTGATTCCCAGCTCTCTCAATGACATACTCCCCTGCTGAAGGGAGATTATCCCCTACCTGTTCTCAAACTTCATCGTAGAACAAAATAATTCCACCCAGAATTCTTTATCGAATTCAACCCACAAAACATCACTCTTTATCCTCTCTCCGATGTAGACCGTCCACCACTGACACACTACTCCTATCATATGAATGACTACCAATGGATCCCACTACTCAGCCAGAGCCCAAATCAAGCTGAAATATATCACAATATCCTCAATCCATCTCTCTGTCTCCATGTTTGAGATGCTTCCCTCATACTTTCTGAGGGTCGGCTGCTGAATGGCACAAAGCGTGCTCTGCCACTAGTCATCATCCTCCTATCGGTCAATCATCCAATGATCATCTAGATCATCCTTCTGGGCCTCGATCTCCCACACTACCCATGGTCACCGTCTGGTTTCCATATCTAGAAGGTAAAAAAGGAAATCCTATGCTCAAGTATTGTAGAAGATCTATTTAAAATTTTGCTTAATGTTTTCTTAATTCCCAGAACAACCAGAACACTCAAGAACACAAGTCATTATGATGAATATACATTTCCTTGGTTCTTTACCTTGTATTTAGTGTAGCCTCACTAGGTCATTCGGTAGGTCCCACCTCCTTTCATTGGATAATGGGGGGCCCTAAAATCCAGTGTCCCATCTGGTATTCCCAGGACTATTTCACACACCAATATTGCCTAACACTTTTTTACCTACCATCCCATGCAATCCTTACTATGCCTAAACCCAAGCATCATCCTATCTCTCAAAAACCTTCCTTTGATGCCATTATTTCATGACCCGCCTTCTCCATGATGAAGGCAGGGACAATAAATTTCCAGACCCTTCCTTCTTCAAGTTGAAGGGGAGATAATGACCCCTGAGGCCGACCTTCAATAGATATCGGAGTTCTCACTAGCACCAAGGGTATAGAATCACACACACAATGGAAGGAGTTATGATTTTTATTTAGTAGGATTAGGAGATAAGATAGTAAATCCCAAACAACACCAAAACTGGATGTAAAAGTAAATCCAAAACAAACCATTCCCATATGCATGTTCCAATAATAAGTGCTACAGGTACAAGAAAACTCCTAAGGGAAGTACCAAAGAAAATAAAAATATCAAAAACAAATGTACCAACGTCCAAACTTTTATGATCCCTCACAATCCTCAAAGTCCTCATGGAAACCAAAAACCAGTTTTATATACGTAGCTTGAGTATATATGTATACTCTGTAGGGAAAACCAAAAGCTCTCGTGCACAAGTGGGTAGGAATTCTAATTCCCTCTGAGAAAGGAGATGACCAAAGCACCTAGAAGAGAAACAATCCACACAAACCTCACCAATGCACACTCCCAAAATAACGTAAGTCAAGACAAATAATAGAAAAAACACATTGATGTTTGGGTACCCTGCAGCACTTACCCACTGGTTATTGAAGACATCCTATGCATCAGACCTCCCCTTCCATTCTCACTGATGTCCCTCTGTCATACCCCACCCGCACACACCAGGCCACTGCAACCACATATCCTGCCCGAAAAAATCAGGGACAAAACAACCACACGTAACCACGCCTGTAAACACCTGGGACCAAACTACTACTACTATACCCTAAGACACCTAGGCCTCATCTTGAAGACAATTGGGTAACAAATTGCCCGCACACACCTCGGCCAACCACCAAAACGTACTCTACCCAATGAATCTTGGGCTAAAATGGACCTCAGACTGTCACAGCCTACCCGAAGAGTATTGGGATATTTGGGGAAAGGAGTATAAAATGATCTAATAACCATCCACTCATAGGAGTTTTGGGGAAAAAAACCTCCCCCATGAAGTGGGAGTGTGTGGCATGAAGTGCTCAACTTGGGTGGGAGAGAATAAGAAACATAAAAACTAAATTATACATATTGGTAAACAAGCTGTCATCCAAACCTAGGAGTTCCAAAACCAGCCCACACAGAAACACCATCGTTACTATTCATTCTTAAAAAAGCACAATGACCACAACCAAGTCACAACTCATTCCCAGAAAACAAATCCCCTTATGATCCCATTCTTGTTATCATATTCTTGTTGTTCCATTTAATTAATTCTTTAATACCGGGCAACTAACCGTCATAGCCAAAAGCCAAGGATGGAAAAAAACCAAGCACCAATATTAGCATTCACACCTGGTTCTCTTGTAAAGTCACAAAAACAAAAGGGATTTGTGAGATCCCTCAAAGTAATGGAACCAAGACAATCCCAGACATATGGCCCCACACGGCCTCAGATAAAAAAACCAACAACTACACCATAATAGGGGATACCATCTCATCCACGTCACCTCAAAAGCATTAAACAGAATCAACCATACACATCATTAGAACAGAGAAAATGATTTTATAGATTTAATCACACAATTTCTTTAGTTCCGTATTTCTGTTTGGTTACCCAAGGTTACGACATAAGAATTCTTATTCATTGGGTATCCATTTAAACAACCATGATTATGTGATTAAATAGTTTCCATGTTATAACCATTCAATCACAGAAATATAAAAAATAGAGGTTCATTAGTGCGCAAGAAAGGACCACTAATAACCACGATTTTCAGCGGACATAATCCCATACAATTAACAACATATAAGCATACGTAAAAGAGTACAACAAAATTATCAAACACACCCCATATTTATTTAAAACCATTTATTATCTTCATTATGTTTTGGTTTCATCCACCCCCATAGGAACAATATCACACCCACCCCGCATGATACACAGTAAATAGAGATGAAGGAAAAACACTACTTGGATGATCAACGGTCGAAGTTTTTCTCCTCACTACAATAACTAGGGATGAGTGAAATGCATGGGAGATACTCTGAGGACTCCAAAAATGAGTAGGAAAGGCTCCAAAATAGGCCCACCACTAGACTTGGGAAAGGGGACTCCAAACGCACTATGGAAAGAAAGAAAAACACTATGAAGAAGAAGAGATAATTCTAGTGCGATAAAAATGAGAGATCCTAGAGTTACATGATATGAAAATCTTGAACCTCTTTAAAGGTGGATTGTGGTTTCACCACACAGTTGGATGGTTACAAACAATGGAATTAATTGTTAATTAATAATTCTCATTAGAGGGCTGTCCAAGATAGTTTTGCATTAAAGGATTTCATTTAATGAATGGAAAACGTGTCTGTTGGGGGTAGACCCACTCCTGGGGGATTTAAAACATTATTTATGGTGCTAAAAACATCACTGAACCACTTTAAAAATGGTAAAAGACTTAAAAGTGGGTTTATAGGAAAAACTAGGGAAGGTAACATCGACACCCCTCTGTGGCTGATTGGTGAGGTTGATCGGTGAAACTGATCAGTGGGGTTGATCAATTGAAGATGATCAGGTGAAGACGATCCTGTGAAGACGATCAGTGAAATTGATCAGTTGAAACCGATCAGTGAAACTAAACTGTGAATCCGATTGTTGAAACCGATCGGTGAAACCTATCAGTGAAACTGATCGATGAAACCGATGGGTAAAACTAATCAAAATGTTGTAAAACATCATTTTTAGAAAAATATTTATTTTATCTGAAAAATTAAGTTTTTTCTTATATATTATCTAGAAAACATAAAATATAAATTTAAAAAATTACATTAAATATATAAAAAATCCATAAAGATTGATATGAGAACACAATTATTCTCTTTTAAATTGCTTTTCATAAAAACACTTCCTTTATATTCAATTGGTTTTATATTTCCATTTCAAATAAATTTTTTAACCAATGAATCATTATTTAAACATGTGTAAACCATATTTCAAAATTTGGTTGATATTATTCATTCCCTATATTCCAATTACTAGGTGTTAACTACCATTATTATTGTATTATATTTCGGTATAACTCAATGTTTTGTGCAATGTAATATTTCGGAGAAACCCATTGTTGTGTGTCGAGTACCCTATCGGAAGAAGCACCCCCTTTAACGAAAAATTAATATATTATTCATAAGTATTAATAAAAATAAAAAAGTATCATTCTATAAATACCTAGGTCATTACATCCTTCCCCTTTTTTAAATTTCATCCTCACAATTTAAAAATTGGGCTAAGAAACTTCATTAAAATCCCATATCGGAAAAAGAGTCAATTAAATTATCCAATTTAACGAAATAAATAGATGTATAAAATTCACCCAAGATAACACATACTAGGATTACTTTTATGAAAACACGAATATAGAAGAAAAACTAAAAATCATGTTCGGATTGAGTGTGATAGAAAAATGATCAGGAGAAAGTTAACTAACCAAAAACTATAATCAGGTGATGGGTTAAATGGACTTTGATTCCGCAGTATAAAAAGTAAACAAAAAAAGTTTTTGTTTTAAGTTCTATTTCATAAATTTGAGGAATTTATTTATGAGATTGACTAACAACATAAAAAAACATACTTATTTTTCATGTAGACTTTCATCCTTCAAAAAATTTCTATCACAAAATCATCTTTTCTACAAACAATGAGTTTTCAAGATGACTGGGTCACATCAATAGCACTAGAATAAACTTCTAGAGGATCACATTATCTATAATATATAAACTATATATTTCCCCTATCTTGAGACATTAACCAAAAATAAAATGGTTAGCACATGATCATATAATCCCCGAAAAGGATAATCCTTTATAAAATGAAATACAACTCCTAATATACAAAATTGAATAAACAAAACCCAAAGTTCAACAAAACAATTTAATAAACAATTTTCCTTAAAATATATCATAATAATCCAAACTAAGTTTTAATAAAAAAAATTTCAAAGATTTCATCCCATATCCTTCCCCAAAAATCGTAACATTTATCTCAAAATAACATCATCTACTATTAAAGTCTAATACTGAAAAAGTGATAAACCAAATCACATAATATCTATGATTTGTTAATCATTACCATAAATAACCTAAATCTCTTCAAGTACAAAATAAAAACATAGATTCTTCCAAAATAAAATTCGACCATTACTCCTCAAATGAAATCCCATAGTATTCTATTTTCCTTGGGCATATAGAGTTCCCAAAAGAGAGAATGTCATCCATAATAAAATTTATCACATAATCACCAAATAATTTTCCTATACTAAGGATATCCATTTGATAAAATATTAGTTACCAAAATCGACTTATTCTTGTTCCATGAAATTATTTAACTAAAAATAATTACTCATAATAACCCTGGAATTCATTTAGTCCACTTGTAGGAGATAAATCCCGGACGTAGTTTGCTTTTGGGATTGATTCACATAGCTTTGTCCGACTCGACGTGTTGTCACACAGTCGGCGTTTTGTCCTTTTTCAAAAACTGTAAAATTCTAATAACATTTAAAAATGAGATGAAATCCTTAAAAATATCCATAACAATGTTTAACCTCAATGTTTATTTCATACCTCACATTTTTTATGCCAAAAAATAAAAACCCATAATTTCTTCAAATTCAGGGATCATATAAACCCTAATGGTTATTTATAAATATATCCACCAAATAAAAGGAAATTCTTACTCAATTAAAATTTTTATACAACAATCATAAGGGTTAAAATACAATAATTCTTCAAATGTAATCACATTAGTAATACATTTTAAACATATCATCATCCATAGATCCAACATAACCCTTTATTCCAAAAATGTAGACATTATAATCATCGATCATTCTTCATGATCCTTTATCAACATTTTTTCATCTTCTTCTTTTATACTTCTTTCCTACAAACAAAATCATGAATCATATCCTAAGATTCAATAATATCTGAACATCAGCTCAGAAATAATCCATACATTTCATAGGTTATTTTCAGTTTCCTAATCCTTAATTTGAATGTTATTAGGAATTGGTAAACATATATTTGTACCATCCTGCTGATGAAATTTTGTAACCTTCTTCATAGGAAATATATTTTTATAATTACCATTTACACCACATTTAAAATATTCAATTGATCCCTCAGAAAGAAATTATTTCCCTTTCCTGGAGTCAGCTGGACACTTCCTTTTTCCATTACAGGATATTGTCTTATGACCTTCACTACCAAATCTATAAAATGTTACAATCCCTTTGATGAATTTTTCAAGGTGTTTGTTTCCACATTCTTGACACATAGGTTTTTTAATATACTTCCCTTTTATGAATGTTGCCTCAACATTCATAGGGATTCGTTTCTCACATATAAAATTACTTATAAAAATCAACAAGGTTCAAGTTGTAAATCATGACTCCAGATAGTTGTTTAAGTCTAACCACTTGAGTTCTTAATGAAACTCCAATTTCTTTCTGTTTCTTATTCAGAAAACAACCATAGTTTCCTTCAAATCCATTATTACTTCGGTTCTTGATAGATCTAGCCATTTACTAAAACCAAAAAGGATAGTGTGAGTATATAAGTAAAATCATCATATACTATCTTATGAGGAGTGTAAATGTAACACCCCATGATTTCATACCACATTATTTATTCAAAGTAATTCAATAACTTTCACTACACGCAACACCGAGTTCAAGCGCACCATGACTTACCAAACTAGTCATTCAAACGTAGTTATGAATTGTATTAACTGTGTTTTGAACTATATATAATCCTTATAATTTTAGAATCCATATTATTAGTTTCTTAGACATAATATAAGAACTAATTCATTTTTTCTGATAAAAGAATTATTTTTCAAAAAATGCTCTTTTACAGCCATTTAATGGTGAACCCTTTTTAAATCCAATATTTTAAACTTTTTTATATTCAATTTGACAAAATAAACTTCTTCTTTATAATTGGGACATTAGAATTTATTTTTAATAAATTTTTGGTGTTTTTATGATAACTTTCATATTTGGGTTAATAATGAAAAATACTATATTTTAACTGAAAACAACTTTTTTAATTAAAAATATTTATTGTGTTAAATTCTAAATTTTAATGATTTGGAAGTATAAATAGATAATATTTTTACCATTTAATCCAATGATAGTCATTTTAAGTAATTTAAATTTGAAATTGGACATAAACAAGTGTCAATCTTTTGATAGTTATTGTTTCTTAAAAATACAACTTTTTCTTTTAACAACGAGAATTAATTTTAAATTAATAAATTCAACTTCTATGTTTTGAATTTGGTAAAATAGACTTCATTTTTAATTCATTATATCAAAATTAGCTATGGGCTAATTTTTGGTATTTTTATGGAAACTTTCAATTTTTGATGAATATTGAAAAACACTGAGTTATTGTTTAAAACCGACTTTTTATTTAAATAATTTTTTATTTTATTTAAAATTATTTTAGGTAAAAATAGATACATAATACCTATATATTTTCAATTCAATTCATTTGATTTAGTTTATAATAATTTTAGATATATAAAAAGTTTATAGAACTTTTCACCGTCTTTTACCCACCTCCTAGGAGAATTTGCAAATTCACATAAAACATAATTTTACCTCTTTTGTGAGTGGAATTTCTAAAATCTGAGAGACACGGTTAAGATCAAGGAGTAAAATGTGGTTCAATAAGATGTAAATAATTTTTGGTAAATAATAACCTTTTACTTTTATTTACCATGGTTAAAAGTAAATAGGGTAATTAAGGGTAAAAATGATCTTATTATTACCCTAGCACATGTCCTAATTCTGTTGGATAGGTTTAATTCGACCAAAAACAACCTTAGGAATAAAATATGAACCTCTTTGATCCACTTGGATTAGATTAGGACACTTATAATTATTTTATTTAAAGAAGAGTTAAAAGAGTTAAAGTCAATGTTTAAAAACTAAAACATTTGTAATATAGGGTTATACATAAGATTAATTCGACTATAAATATTAATTATAAATATAAAAATATTTCCTACATAATGGTATTTTATTTATAGTTTTTATACATTAAATAATTTAAATTATTTATGACACAATGATGATGCGGTAATTACCTAATTAATGAAATATTAAAATAATTGATATTATAAATATCCAAATAAGTTTAATTTGAGAATTTTTATGAATCCCAATAATTTTATAGGTTAATATGATCTGTTAGGGTTGGTTAAATGATTTTTTTGAAGTAAAAATGCTGTTATAAATTTATGAAAAACAAATATCTAAATAGTGTCAAAATTGACATAAAACGATTTTTAAAAAAAATATTATATTATTAATTGATATTTGATTCCTAAAAATATAAGGATCCACAAAAATGCGTATATAATGATAGGTGTATCAATAATGAACCACTTGGGGTTCACTTGGATGTATATTTTATGTTTATTAACCTTATAATATAAAAATACAAAAAGACATGGTAAATGTCAAACTATTTAACTTAGAGTTAAATCTAAAAGATAAATCTAATATAACGACTCAAACCTGTCTAAAACCTATTGGTTGAGTGGTTTTCGACCTATACCCACCTTATCCATTAAATAATATATTTTGGAGCCATTATAAATCTAAAATTATTTTATTATAAAATAATATTTCTAGCTTATCCTAAGGTGCCCCTCACCCCTCTAATAAAAGGGCACTCCCCCTTCTCCCTAATTCAAACCTTCAAAGCCATTTGACTGAGCCAAACTCTGCCCAAATAACCTCTAAACTATCCAACCATCATTCTAGAGGCCTTCCTTTAGTCATAAAATAATCCTAAGGATCCCTTTTGATCAAATCAAAAGGAAGAATCTGAAGAAGAGGTAAATATTTCAACACCTCTTTCAAGTTTCTTTCTTCTTCCACTTCCTCTTTCTTTATTATTTCCACTCTAAAATAATAAATCCAGTATCATATATATATTGTGACGTTATTATAAAAATTTTACAACCATATTAATTATTCTATCCATCTTTTGAATGACATGTCACCAGACGTGTGTACGTACCGCTTACCGTCTCCACGTCGTGGTGTAATTGTTATTCAATAAATTATTATTTGGATGGGTATAATAATGATGTGTAATTGATGTAAATAATAAATATAAAATGATAATGATTCTGTATATATTATATACCATCCAATTATATATTATTTTAATATCAAACGAATGATATTGTCGCTCGTGCGTACATACGGATTACGGTCTCCACGAACACAATGAGATTTATTCCCCATCTTATCCATTAAAGACTCATTTTAATTTTATGATTAAAAATAATGTTTAAATACTTGATATCATTCTGGAGATGAATACGGTACATCCAATCCATAACAAATATGACTCACATAACAAAGAATATAAAGGAAAACGAATCCGTTAACACTAGAAACAACGATAATACTACGATTTTCTTAACATAGTAATGTTACAAGATCATATATGATATCATATTAATGAATATGATTCTTTTATAATTTAATAACAATTATTTTACCATTATACAGGATTTTAACCTACCCTTGACCAAGGAAAAGTACAAGGTATGGTTTTATTCCACAATCTCTTCATTATCTGAGGTAGTTTATATGTAATTATCTACTATCACCTCTTTATCATCCACATCCATGTTTCTTAAAATTGTATTTCAAAAAATTCTTACTATTTTATACAATATGGGTTAAAGTCATTTATACCCATGTTTTAATTCTTATAAGATGTTTATAAGGGAATCTTTCCGTCGTTTTCCAAACATGGTTCTTTTTAACCCTTTCGACAAAATTAAGGTAAGAATGTCTTTTTTTAACTTATATGGAGGGTGTGGCTATTTTCTGCCATTATAAAATCATCAAATCTTCCCTTAAAAGCTTATAAGAATATTTTTAAATTAAATTTTTTATTTTATAATTATGTAACTTTTAAATGATTTAAAAAAATAGATATTTCTCTCAAATAGATTTGATTTCATCTATGTCAACATCCTTTGATAGATTTTAAGCTTATATGAAGTTGATATATTATGATACAAAACTTCCATATTGTATTTAAGGTTTTGTGATATGTTTGATTGTGGATGTGTTATTTTTATACCATTCATGGTTTATGGAGAAAGTATTGACATTTCGTATGCTAGTTTTAATACGAATGTTTATGTTATGTTTTAACCTGTTGATATGAGGAATGAATTGGACTTAGTAAGTGATGGGTGGAGACCACTATAGCTCTTCGATGCATCGGTAGGTCTCATGAGACAAACTAGTGTGTTGGAACAAGGCCTAGAAAAAGTCTTATTTGTAGTCTTGGCACAAGGCCTTGACTATGTTGTTATGATAGTCTGGCATTATGCATTCATTCATTATGAAAGTGGTTATTGATATTGCATGTGATTATTCAACTAGTAGAATATACATGTGAATAAGTAAATATAATTATTTAATTTTATGTTTTCCATGTTATAATAAAGTTCAAGTTTAAAAGGCTTTTGTTTTAGTTATACATTGCCTTAAATGATTATGATTACTTATGAAAGTTTTCGCTATATTGTTATCATTACTGAGCATCTGAGATCACCCCTTTCTATGTTTTATTTTCCCCAAGATATAAAGAAGTATTTTATGTCTGACCTATAGGGATAGTGTGAGGGGATATGAGTGTTGACTATAGAGACTATGTTGTTGTTGTTTTCCATTTTATCATGTAATGTAAGACTTATGAATGTATCTAGTGTTTCCAAGGCCCCTAAAATAATCAGTATTTAGAGATATTATATTTTTTGATCATGCCAATGTTATTTAATAATGCAATGACTCTAGGTAACAGGGGTCAGGGTGTTACAGTTGGTATTATAGGATGTTTAGTACAAACCCTAGAAGCTAGATTTAGATAAAATTTGATTAGAGAACATAGACCAAAGATGGACTTTGAGGATTAGTATAGAAGAACTTCGTAGAATTTTGGTATTGTAGAGATTTTCAGAGTTTTCCGAGCAATACATCCCTGTCTGAATACGAGTAGGTAGAGGCGGCTCTGGCACAGATGTACCTAGGGGTAAAACCCGAAAACACCCCTTTGAGCTAGACTTGAACGGGAACTGGTGCACGACAACGGGCTTTGTTGTGCTATTGGTTACAACACTCTTGAGGGATATGGTTATGATAATTCTCAATTTCATTACAAACCATTATGAAGGGTTTATGAGTATATACTTCCTTGATGAATTTTTTTTATGAATATGAATTATGTCAATAAACTGTTCAATTTTTGTTAAGTGTTCTACATGTTTGGATTCATGTATTGTGATTCATAAACTAATCTAGTGTATGTAAATGTTTAGAAATGGAACCTAGTTGAAGGAATGGAAACCGTATCAATGCATGCACTCCATGTAGGGATTTACCTCATGAT
Source organism: Viscum album (assembly GCA_963277665.1). NCBI lineage: Eukaryota > Viridiplantae > Streptophyta > Magnoliopsida > Santalales > Viscaceae > Viscum > Viscum album. The sequence continues at coordinate 266,793 of CAUJRU010000877.1, forward strand.
AAAGATAATTATAGTAGAGCTAGTGATACAACTGGTGCTGATCAATTGATCACCATACTGGGATAACTCACACAGGTTATGAATAATAACCTTACCCGTATGGAGCACCCCAATCCACAACGTGGAGGATCAATGTTAGAAAGCTTCATAAGGCAACAACCACCAACATTCAATGGGAGTAAAAATCCATTGGTAGCTGAGCAATGGAAAAGTTCTTTAGAGAAAATATTCCATGCCTTGGGGAGCAGTGAGAGGGAAAAATTTGTCATGGAAATTTACCGCCTCACTGGAGATGCTGATCAATGGTGGTCATTGATTCAAAACACAAAGGTAGATGATGAAGTATCAAATATGTAATGGAGGGAGGTTAAAGTGCTTTTCTTATAAAAATACATTAATTGTGACCATCGAGCAGATATGGGGAGGTAATTTCTGAGTCTGAGGAAAAAGGAGGACGAGAATGTCGCAAAGTATGAGGCTAAATTTACATGGTTAGCGAGGCATGCTGTAGATTATATACATAACCCAAGAAGTAAGATTGATCGTTTCTTTGATGGGTTAAAACCGTTTCTCCATCGAGCATTAGTCTCACAATCCATCTCATCCTATGATGATATTGTCTCACGTGCTATCAAGACAGAAAAATAATTCACTAAGTCTAACAACTTTAAAGCAAATAAAGAGAAGAAGATATCGGTTGATCACTCTAAAAATGGAAATAAGTGTAATAAGAGAAAATTTGAATATCCATCCTGCAGTAAATGTGGTAAGAAACACCCTGGTACTTTCTTGAAGGGAATGGGAGTCTATTATAAGTGTAGAGAAAAAGGACACCAAGTGTGTGATAGCAAGGGTAATAAAAAAGATTCAAATGTACAATGATTCATCTGCAAAGAGTTGGATGTTGGATAATAATAAAGTAATGATACTACCAAAAATGAATAGTAATGATTATATTTCTTATGTTGTTATTAAATTATTGTGTAATTTGAGTAATGTATTATTGATGTACATGTTTAAATAATTATAGAGTATATAAGGATTGTACTGAAGTACTACTTTATTAAGGACTTGAGATTGTGTGGAACGAAGAAAAGTGACTCATTAATAGGTTAAATTTTTGGGAAATATATGATTGAGAGAAAGATAAACCATAATATGGTTATGATACCGAGGTAATTATTTTGGAATAATACATGGTTGATTTGGATAAATTATATTGGATATTCTTGACTACCTTGAAACCGATTAATGATTTGTATATTTCATCATTATTGGTGTTTAAAACATTTTTGGATAGAAGGAGTATATCCAGTATTTTACAAAGAATAAGGGAGAATGAATCTAATCAATATGGTTTTATGGTAATTCAGGATGTTGCAATGTTTTAAACGAATACACGATGAAGGTGATCACATTTTATTACGTGTAAAAAGGATATTCATTGTGTTTACCTCCCTCATAATTTTTTGACTGTGAGTTTGGATAGAAGTATTTTGGATAATTCTATTTTGAGATTATTTTTGGATTTCCATAAAAGGACAACCCGGAGGTCAGGTGGAAACCTGTCATGTTCAGCAAGGCCACGAGACTTGAACCCACAACCGAAGGGTGACAAGGGTGTATCACCTACCACTAGACCACGTGATGTCCTGGATCGAATAATTTAGTTTTTTTAAAAGGTCTGGTAGATGAATTATAAATTCATTTTTTTGGAACGCTATATAAATAGGATAAATAGATTATATTTTTTAGTTCTGTTATCTTTTAGAGTGAAATATTAGTTTGTGGTAGAAATTTGTTAAAGGATGGAACTCTACTTGTCATATATATATATATATATAATCTTTCCCTCTTATTATATAGTTATGTTAATTCTCAAACTTTAGGGAAGGGATCTTAAAACCAAAAACGTGTTATCCTAATAACTTATGTTTTTTTTGAACCGATGGTATTTCAAATCATCATAGATTGATGGATTTGAGGCCCTCAATTTTACACTTGTTTTTGATTGATGAACTCAACCACTATCTATAAAAATATATGTTTTTACTCCAATTATGTGTCTCTAATTTCCACCAATGTTCTCCTAATCAAGATCATAATTTGGTGGTAACTCTTTCATTTCCCTTTTCCACTTATTAAGATTGAATTTTATTAACCCGATTTCGGATGTGGGTTTTCCCACAATGGTATTTTCTATTATCAACCTTTTATTTTTGAAAAAAAAATTCAAATTGTGAGGACACAATTTATTGAAGGAGGGAAGAATGTAACACCCCAATATTTCACAGCATGTAATTCCTTCAAAGTAATTCAATAACTTGCACTACAAGCAATACTGAGTTCATGCGCACCACGACTTACCAAACTAGTCATTCAAATGAAGTTATGAATAGTATTAACTGAATTTTGAACTATATATAATACTTATAATTTTATAATCTATATTACGAGTTTCTTAGATATAATGTGAGAACTAATTCATTTTTTCAGATGAAAGAAGTATTTTTTCAAAAAATGCACTTTTACCGCCATTTAAGGGTGAACCCTTTTTAAATCCACTATTTTAAACTTTTATATATTCAATTTTACAGAAAATACTTCTTCTTTATAATCGGGATATATGAATTTAGTTTCAATAATTTTTTTTCGGTTTCTCGGATAACTTTTATTTTTGGATGAATAGTGAAAAATAATATATTTTAATTGAAAACAACTTTTTTAATCAAAATAGTTTATAGATCTAAATTATACATTTTAATGATTTGAAGGTATAAACAGATTATATTTTTACCATTTAATCCAATTCTAGTCATTGCAAGTAATTTCACTTTGAAATTGGACATAAACAAATGCCAATCTTTTGATAATTATTGTTTCTTAAAAATAAGATTTTTGCTTTTCACAACGGGAATTAATATTAAATTAACAAATAAAAATTCTATATTTTGAATTTGGTAAAATAGACCTCATTTTTGAATTCGAAATATCAAAATTATCTTATGGTGAATTTTTTATATTTCTCTGAAAACATTCAATTTTTGATGAATAGTGAAAAACACTAAGTTATGGTTTAAACCCGACTATTTATTTAAATAATTATTTATTTTATTTAAATTTATTTAAGGTCAAAATAGATACATAATACCTATATATTTCCAATATAATTCATTTGAGTCAGTTTATAATAATTTTAGATATATAAAAATTTTATAGAACTTTTCACCGTCTTTTACCCACCTCCTAGGAGAATTTGCAAATTCACACAAAACATAATTTTACCACTTATGTGAGTGGAATTTCTAAAATCCTAGATACACAGTCACTATCAAGGAGTAAAATTTGGTTCAATAAGATAAAAATAATTTTTGGTGAATAGTAACTTTTTACTTTTATTTACAACGGGTAAAAATAAATAGGGTAATTAAGGGTAAAAATGATATTATTATTACTCTAACACAAGTCCTAATTCTATTTGATAAGTATAATTTGAAAAAAAAACCTTAGGAATAAAATATGATCCTCTTTGGTCCACTTGGATTAGATTAGGACACTTATTATTATTTTATTTAAGGAAGTGTTAAAAGAGTTAAAATAAAAGTTTAATAAATAAAACATTTTTAATACAGGGTTATAAATAAGATAAATTCGACATTAAATATTCAATAGAAATATAAAAATATTTCCTACATAATGGTATTTTATTTATATTTTCTAAACATTAAATAATCTAAATTATTTATGACACAATGATGATGCAGTAATTACGTAATTAATGAAATATTAAAATAATTGATATTATAAATATTCAAATAAATGTAATTTGAGTCTTTTTATGAACTCCAATAATTTTCTTGGTAAATTTGACATTCTAGGGTTGGTTATATGAATTTTTTCATATGTAATAATGCGGTTATGAATTTAGCAAAAACGAAATACCAAATAGTGTCAAAAATGTAATAAAAGAGTTTTTAAAACAAATATTATATTATTAATTGATATTATATTCTTAAAAATCTAAGGTTCAGCCAAAGGACTTATATAATGATATTTGTATCATTAATTAACTACATGGGGTTATCTTGTAATTATATTTTATTTTTATTAACCATATAATTTAAAAATACAAAGAGACATGCTAAATGTCAAACTATTTAACTGAGAGTTAAATCTAAAAGATAAAGCTATTATTGTGACCCAAACATGTCTAAAACCTGTTGGTTAAGTGGTTTTAGACCCATCCCCACCATATAATTTAAATAATCCATGTTTGAGCCATTAAAACCAAAAATTATTTTATTATAAAATAATATTTCTAGATTTTCCTAAAGTGCCTCTCATCCCTCTTATAAAAGGGAACTTCGCCTTCTCTCAAATTAACACCTTCAAATCCATTTGAATCAGCCAAAATCATCCCAAATACCCTCTAAAATGTCCTCCCTTCATACTAGAGGCCTTCCTTTAGTCATAAATCCAACCTAAAGAGCCCTTTTGATCAAATCAAAAGGAAGAACCCAAAGAAGAGGTAAATATTTCATCACCTCTTTCAAGTTCTTTTTTCTTCCACTTTCTCTTTCTTTGTTATTTCCATTTTAAAATAATAACTCAGTATCTTCTATATAATGTGATTTTATTATAAATATGGTACAACCATATTCATTATTTTATCCATCCTTTGAATGACATGCCACCATACGTGCATACGTACGGATTACCGTCTCCACGTCGTGGTGTAATTGTTATTCAATACATTATTATTTGGATGGGTATAATAATGATGTGTAATTGTTGTAAATAATAAGTATAAAATTATATTGATTATGTATATATTATATAACATACAATTATATATTATTTTAATATCAAAAGAATGATATTGTCGCACGTGTGTACCTATGGATTACCATCTCCACGAAGGCGATGAGATTCATTCCCCATCGTATCCATTGAAGACTAATTTTTATTTGATGATAAAAATTAATGTTTAAAGATTTGATATCATTCTGGATATGAATAAGATACATCCCATCCATAACAAATATTACTCACATAACAAAAAATATAAAGGAAAACAAATCCGTTAACACCCGAAACAATGATAATACTAAGATATTATTAACAAGGTAATGTAAAAAGATCATATATGATATCATATTACTGTATATGATTCTTTTATAATTTAATAAAAATTATTTCACCATTATACAGGAGGTTAACTAACCCTCGACCAAGGAAAAGTAAAAGGTAAGGGTTTATTTCACAATCTCTTCATTATCCGAGGGTGTTTATACGTAATTTTCTACTGGGACCTCTTTATCATCCACATCCATGTTTCTTAAAAATGTATTTCAAAACTTTCTTACTATTCTATAGATTATGAGTTAAAGTCATTTATATCCTTTTTTTTACTATTTATAATATGTTTATAAAGGAATATTTTAGTTGTTTTCCAAACTTGGTCCTTTTAACCCTTTCGAAAAAATTAAGGTAACAATGTCTTTTTTTAACATATACGGTGGGAGCAGCTATTTCCCCCCGTTATAAAAATGTTGAAGCATCCCTTACAAGCTTATAAGAATATTTTTAAAGTAAATTTTTTATTTTATAATTATGCGAGTTTTAAATTTTTTCTAAAAAGAGATATCCCTCTCAAATAGTTTTGATTTCATCTATGTCAACATCCTTTGATGGATTTTAAGCTTATTTAAAGTTAATATAGTATGACAAAATACTTCAATATTATATTGAAGGTTTTGTGATATGGTTGAATATAGGTGTGTTATTTTTATACCATTCATGGTTTATGGAGAAATTATTGACATTAGGTATGCTAGTTTTAATATGTATGTTTATGTTATGTTTAAACCTTTTTATATGAGGAATGCATTGGACTTAGTAAGTGACGGGTGGAGCCCTCTATAGCTCCTCGATGCATCAGTAGGTCTCATGAGAAAAATTAGTGTCTTAGAATAAGGCGTTGAAAAAATATTATTTGTAGTCTTGGCACAAGGCCTTGACTATATGGTTATGATAGTCTGGCATTATGCATTCCATCATTATGAAAGTGGTTATTGATATTTCATGTGATTATTCGACTAGTAGAATATCCATGTGAATATGTAAATAGAATTATTTCATTTTATTTTTTCCATGTTATGCTGATCATCAAGTTTAAAAAGATTTTGTTTTAGTTATAAATTTCCTTAAATTTTTATGCTTACTTATGAAAGTTTCTGCTATATTGTTATCCTTACTGAGCATCTAAGATCACCCCTTTCTATGTTTTATTTTTCCCAGGATGTGAAGAAGTATTTTATAACTGACCTGCAGGTATAGTTTGAGGGGATATGAGTGTGGACTATGGAGACTATGTTGTTTTAGTTTTCTATTTTATCATGTAATGTAAGACGTATGAATGTATCTAGTGTTTCCAAGGATACTAAACTAATCAGCCTTTCAATACTTGATCTTTTGTGATCATGCCAATGTTATGTAATAATGCATGGAATCTAGGAAACTAGGGTCGGGGTGTTACAGTTGGTATCAGAAAAAGTTTAGTAAAAACCTTAGAAGCTAGATTTAGATAAACACTGATTAGAGCACATAGATGTAATATGGACTTTGAGGATTAGTATAGAAAAAATTCCTAGAATTATGGAATATTGTAGATTTTGTGAGTTTTTTCAAGCAGTGCATCCCAGTTTGGATACGAGAAAGTAGAGGCAACTCTGGCATAGATGTAAATAGGGTTAAAACCGAAAAACACCACTTTGATCTAGACTCGAACGAGAACTGGTGCATGACAATGGGCCTTACTGCACTCTTGGTTACGACCCTCCCGGTGGATATGCTTAGGATAATTCTCATTTTCATTACAAACCATTATGAAGGGTTTATGAGTATATACTTCCCCCAAGAATACATTTTTATGATTATGGATTATATCCATAAACAGTTCAATTTAGGTTAAGTGTTTTATAAGTTTGTATCTATGTATTGCGATTGATGAACTAATCTAGTGTATGCCATTGTTTAGAAATGGCGCCTAGTGGAAGGAATGGAAACCGTATCAATGAATGCACTCCATGTAGGGATCTCCCTCCTTCTCAAGATAATTATAGTGGAGCTAGTGATAAAATTGGTGCTGATCAACTTATCACCATACTGGGACAACTCACTCACGTTATGAATAATAACCTTACCCGTATGGAGCACCCCGATCCACAATGTAGAGGATCAATGTTAAATCGCTTCATGAGGAAACAACCACCATAATTCAATGGGAATAAAAATACATTAGTAGATGAGCAATGGATACGTTCTTTAGATAAAATATTCCATGCCTTAGGGAGTAGTGAAAGGGAAAAAGTTGTTATGGCAGTTTACATCCTCACTAGAAATATTGATCAATGGTGGTCATTGATTCAAAACACAAAGGAAGATGATGAAGTATAAAATATGGAATGGAGGGAGATTAAAGTGATTTTCTTAGAAAAATACATTCCTCATGACCATCGAGCAGATATGAAATGGAAATTTCTTGGTCTGAGTCAAAAGGAGGATGGGAATGCTGCAAAGTATGAGGCTAACTTTACAAGGTTAGAGAGGCATGATGAAAATTATATACGAAACCCAAGAAGTAAGATTGATCGTTTCTTTGATGGGTTAAACCCATTTCTCCATCGATCATTAGTTTTACAATCCTTCTCATCGAACAAAGATATTTTATCATGTGCAATAAAGACAGAAAAAGAATTCTCTAAGTCTTATGACTTTAAAGCAAATCAAGAAAAGAAGAGATCTACTAATCACTCTGGAAATGGAAATAATGGTAAGAAGGTAAAAGTTGAAAATCCATCCTACCGTAAATGTGGGAAGAAACACCCTGGTACTTTCTTGAAGGGAATGGGAGTCTATTATAAGTGTGGAAAAAAGGACACCAAGTATGTGATTGCAAGGGTAAGAAAAATGTTTCAAATTTATAATGCTTCATCTGCAAGGAGTTGGGACACTATGAGAATCAATGTCTAAATCATCAGAGTATAACCCAAATGCTGCTATTGGATAATAATAAAGTAATGATACTACCAAAAATGAATAGGAAAGATTAGATTTATTATGTTGTTATTAAAGTATTGTGTAATTTGAGTATTGTATTAAAGATGTACATGTTTAAAAAACTATAGAGTATATAAGGATTGTACGACATTACTATTTTATTAAGGACTTGAGATTGTGTGG